>NIVC01002720.1:0-146877 GCA_002269645.1 Macrostomum lignano
AGTTTGGTCATAGACAGTTTAAATCATAGACAGTTGGGTCATGAACAGTTGGATCATAAGCAGTTTGGCTCATAGACAGTGTGTCATAGACAGTTTGGCTCATAGACAGTGTGGGTCATAGACAGTTTGGGTCATAGAAAGTTTGGGTCATAGACAGTTTGAATCATAGATAGTTAAGGTCATGGCAGTCTAGTCATAGACAGCCTGAGTGATATAGTTTAGGTCATAGACAGTTTAAATCATAGACAGTTGGGTCATAGACAGTTTAAATCATAGACAGTTTGGGTCATAGACAGTGGGGTCATAGACATTTGTGGTCATAGAAAGTTTGGGTCATAGACAGTTTGAATCATAGATAGTTAGGGTCATGGCAGTCTAGTCATAGACAGCCTGAGTGATATAGTTTAGGTCATAGACAGTTTAAATCATAGACAGTTTTGGGTCATAGACAGTTTGAATCATAGATAGTTGGGTCATGAACAGTTTGGATCATAGGCAGTTTGGTTTATAGACAGTGCGGTCATAGACAGTTTGGGTCATAGAAAGTTTCGCTACGCGACAGTTTCGGTCGTGGAAAGTTCGCTACGCGTTGATGAATTCTATGTGATTCATTGAAAACATATTTTTCCTATCTTCTATCACCAATTCAACAAGCCATCTAGATGCCAGTCTAAATTATGGGGCATAGTAGATCGAGTCACAGCCTGAGTATGTGTACTTCGAATTTGTGCAAAATTGCAGCTATATGTAGATCAAAGAGTCCTTGCCCAAAGACACACATCAGTAGCTTTTAATAATAAAAAGTCATAGACATTCCTACTCTACTGTTAGTAAAAATGTAAGCAATTAGCTAATAAAATTATAGTAAGCATTTTTATATATTAAACTAGCTACTGAGAGTAAAAATAAGAGTTTTTTAAGTTGCAAAATAATGAGTAAAACACGCACACACACAAGTCCTATGATCGCCCCTCGCTCGCGTACACCAGGCCATGGACCTCATAGCGGCTCTGTCAGACGCTGTGCACAATCCGTCTACTGAATCCGTCACCGTGGCTCTGCTTTCTAACGGCCTGTTCGAGCGTGCAATCTCCGAGCCAATCTACGGCCGCGGCACCGGGGACCGCTGCTGCGTAGTTTCAACCGCATCAGCAGCCTCCTTGACTCGGCCGTGGACCCGATGATGTCCCGGCACCACCTGTTGGGCACATCGCTGCACGAACTGCTGCACTGCTTCGGTCTGGATCATTGCCCCTACGCCAGCTGCGTGTTGAATGCCTACAGCGACGACAGCGGCTTGCTCGACGAAGCCTCTCTGCCTGCCCTGCTGATCTGCCCGGTAGATCTGCGGAAGCTGTGCTCAATAGTCAGTCCGGATTCTGCTAATACTGTCCTGTTGTCCGGCCGCCGGCTGCCTGAGTATTTCGATAGGTTAGCGGCTCTGCTCAGCCGCCTGCGGCTGGGTGCCAATGCCAGCCTGGCTGAGGCTATGCGAGATCGAGCTGTAGCTGCTTTAGAAGCAATTGGAGAGCCATAGCAGCTCGGCTGTAAACGTCTGTAGTATATTGCGGTCAGGGCCCTCTGGTTGGATTCTGGGCATTCATTATGGTGCATAGAATTGGCCATGGGGCTGTCGTGCGGCTCTCAGCCATGAGGGCCAAACCCCAAAGCACGTATGAGTGCGTGCCTGCGTATTATATTGGCGCGCTTGTATGTGTGTGCTCAAGAGAGTGCTCACCGGAATGGGCAGATTTCGGTCATGGATTCGGCTAACGAACAGTTTTTCTGCATCAGTACGAGCGTACAAAACCCCTCTGTGATAATGCGTGTGCGTTCTTGTTTTTAGGTGCCTTGTTAATAAATAAATCTGATCATTTATTTTATAATTTATCTTTTTTATAAATCTTTTTAATTGTCTCTTTTTTGTCCAATTTGACTGACTGACTAACTGACTCCCTCATTGACTGACTCCCTCATTGACTCACTGACTCACTCATTGACTGACTCCCTCATTGACTGACTCCCTCATTGACTCACTGACTCACTCATTGACTGACTCCCTCATTGACTCACTGACTCACTCATTGACTGACTCCCTCATTGACTGACTCCCTCATTGACTCACTGACTCACTCATTGACTGACTCCCTCATTGACTCACTGACTCACTCATTGACTGACTCCCTCATTGACTGACTCCCTCATTGACTGACTCCCTCATTGACTCACTGACTCACTCATTGACTGACTCCCTCATTGACTGACTCCCTCATTGACTGACTCCCTCATTGACTCACTGACTCACTCATTGACTGACTCCCTCATTGACTGACTCCCTCATTGACTGACTCCCTCATTGACTCACTGACTCACTCATTGACTGACTCCCTCATTGACTGACTCCCTCATTGACTGACTCCCTCATTGACTGACTCCCTCATTGACTCCCTCATTGACTCACTGACTCACTCATTGACTGACTGACCGACTCACTCGTTGACTCACAGACTCACTCATTGACTGACTCCCTCATTGACTCACTGACACACTCATTGACTGACTCCCTCATTGACTCACTGACTCCCTCATTGACTGACTCCCTCATTGACTGACTCCCTCATTGACTCCCTCATTGACTGACTGACTCCCTCATTGACTCACTGACTCACTCATTGACTCACTGACTCACTCATTGACTCACTGACTCACTCATTGACTCACTGACTCCCTCATTGACTGACTCCCTCATTGACTGACTCCCTCATTGACTGACTCCCTCATTGACTGACTCCCTCATTGACTGACTCCCTCATTGACTGACTCCCTCATTGACTGACTCCCTCATTGACTGACTCCCTCATTGACTCACTGACTCACTCATTGACTGACTCCCTCATTGACTGACTCCCTCATTGACTGACTCCCTCATTGACTCCCTCATTGACTGACTGACTCCCTCATTGACTCACTGACTCACTCATTGACTGACTCCCTCATTGACTGACTCCCTCATTGACTGACCCCCTCATTGACTGACTCCCTCATTGACTGACTCCCTCATTGACTGGCTCCCTCATTGACTGACTCCCTCATTGACTCCCTCATTGACTGACTCCCTCATTGACTGGCTCCCTCATTGACTCCCTCATTGACTGACTCCCTCATTGACTCCCTCATTGACTGACTGACTGACTCACTCACTCATTGACTGGCTCCCTCATTGACTCCCTCATTGACTGACTCCCTCATTGACTCCCTCATTGACTGACTGACTGACTCACTCACTCATTGACTGACTAACTGACTCACTCGTTGACTCACAGACTCACTCATTGAATCACTCATTGACTGACTCACTTACTCACTGACTCACTGACTGACTCACTTACTCACTGACTCACTGACTGACTCACTGACTGACTTGAGTGAGTGGGTGACTGACTCACTGACTGACTTGAGTGAGTGGGTGACTGACTCACTGATTGACTCACAGACTCACTGACTCACTGACTGACTGAGTCACCGACTGACTCACTGACTGACTCGCTGACTGACTTAAGTGAGTGGGTGACTGACTCACTGACTGACTTAAGTGAGTGGGTGACTGACTCACTGACTGATTCAATGACTCACGGACTGACTGACTCACTGACTCACTGACTCACGGACTGACTGACTCACTGACTGACTTGAGTGAGGGGGTGACTGACTGACTCACAGACTCACTTACTCACTGACTCACTGACTGACTGAGTCACCGACTGACTCACTGACTGAGTCACCGACTGACTCACTGACTGACTCACTGACTGACTTAAGTGAGTGGGTGACTGACTCAATGACTCACGGACTGACTGACTCACTGACTCACTGTCTCACGGACTGACTGACTCACTGACTGACTCACTGACTCACTGACTGACTCACTGACTGACTGACTCACCGACTGACTCACTGACTGACTCACTGACTCACGGACAGACTGACTCACTGACTGACTTGAGTGAGGGGGTGACTGACTGACTCACTGACTCATGGACTGTGTCTGAACGAAACCGCAGCATGCTTGACGACAGACTGCTGCCAGTAATAAATCCAGCTTGTTAATAAATTTCCAGCCGCCAGCGCTGAGCGCGGTGTCATATTTCAACAACCGAAGAAGCTTCTGTCAAAAAAGATTATTAGCCTCTATAAAAGACTTCCCAGTCAATGCTGTCCCTAAACATGAACAGCAGCAATCCGCCTGCGGTCTGCAATCCGCCCGCGGCGGCGCCGTCTCCCGCCTATTCGGCCGCCAGCAGCAGCGCCGCCATGGCAATGCAGCACCCGCCTCAGTCGCCCGCCTCAGTTGGCGCCGCCTCCTCCGTCACGTCCTCCGACGCCTGCCTGTCAATTGTGCACTCGCTGATGTGCCACAGGCAGGGCGGCGAGTCCGAGGGGTTCAGCAAGAAGGCTATCGAGTCGCTGGTGAAGAAGCTGAAAGATAAGCGCGACGAATTGGACGCGCTGATTCAAGCTGTGACCAGCAACGGTAATCAGCCTACAAAGTGCGTCACCATACCCAGGACTCTTGACGGCCGGCTGCAGGTAATGACTGGCGCTTTGATTTGGATTGATACCGTGTAATCCCACCGTTTGTCACCCTGTGCTCCCACTGTTTGTCACCCTGTGATCCCACTGTTTGTCACCCTGTGATCCCACTGTTTGTCACCCTGTGATCCCACCGTTTGTCATCCTGTAATGTCACTGTTTGTCACCCTGTGATTCCACTATTACCACTCTCTGATCCCACTATTATCACCCTCTGATCCCACATTACCACTCTCTGATCCCACTATTATCACCCTCTGATCCCACATTACCACTCTCTGATCCCACTATCATCACCCTCTGATCCCACTATTATCACCCTCTGATCCCACTATCATCACCCTCTGATCCCACTATTATCACCCTCTGATCCCACTATTATCACCCTCTGATCCCACTATTATCACCCTCTGATCCCACATTACCACTCTCTGATCCCACTATCATCACCCTCTGATCCCACTATTATCACCCTCTGATCCCACTATTATCACCCTCTGATCCCACTATCATCACCCTCTGATCCCACTATTATCACCCTCTGATCCCACTATTATCAGCCTGTGATCCCCAAACACTCCAGGTGGCCGGTCGTAAAGGCTTTCCCCACGTGGTGTACGCGAAGATCTGGCGCTGGCCGGACCTGCACAAGAACGAGCTCAAGCACACCCGCCAGTGCCAGTACGCGTTCGAGCTCAAGCAGGACGCAGTCTGCGTCAATCCGTATCATTACGAGCGCGTGGTCAGCCCCGGCTTGGAGTTCTCCACTCTCAGCCTTGGCGATGATGACGACGCCACCTCTCAGCCTGATTATGCTTCCCCTATGCTGCACCAGCAGCAGCACCTTCAGCACCAGCCTCAGTCTCAGCTGCATCCGCACCAGCTGCATCCTGGCCAGCATCAGCAGCAGCAACAGCAGCCGCCGCCGCAGCATCATCTGCATCATCACAACCAGCAGCAGCAGCAGCAGCAACAGCATCACGGAAGCTGGGGAGCTCAAGCCATGCCGCCGCCTCCGCCCATTCATCATCAGCAGCTGCAGCATCACCAGCTGCCGCCATTGTCAGTGGCCACTCCCTGGGTTGAACGCAGCGTCTCTTGTCAGCAGCCGCTAACCAGGCAGCCTCACCCGGTGCACTGGTGCACCATCACCTACTATGAGCAAGCCGAGCAGGTTGGCGAAATGTTCAAGGTGCCCTACCAGCAATCCAAGGTGATCATTGACGGCTACACTGACCCTTCGTCCAGTCATCGCTTCTGCCTCGGCCAGTTGAGCAACGTTCACCGCAGCGAGGTCTCCGAGCGAGCCAGGCTGCACATCGGCAAAGGCGTCAAGCTGACTATGCGAGACGAGGGCAACGTGTGGCTGGAAGTGCTCTCCGACCACTCCGTCTTTGTTGGCACCTTCTATCTGGACCGGGAGGCCGGCCGCCCGCCCGGCGATGTTGTGCACAAAATCTATCCGGGAACTCATATTAAGGTGAATCTGGGTGAAAATCTAGATGTGAGAATCAGATCAAGGTGACCCTCTGTAGATATGAGGATCAGATCAAGGTGACTAGAATCTGTAGATATGAGGATCAGATCAAGGTGACTAGAATCTGTAGATATGAGGATCAGATCAAAGTGACCATCTGTAGATATGAGGATCAGATCAAGGTGACCATCTGTAGATATGAGGATCAGATCAAGGTGACCATCTGTAGATGTGAGGATCAGATCGAGGTGACCATCTGTAGATATGAGGATCAGATCGAGGTGACTAGAGTCTGTAGATATGAGGATCAGATCAAGGTGACTAGAGTCTGTAGATGTAAGGATCAGATCAAGGTGACTAGAGTCTGTAGATGTGAGGATCAGATCAAGGTGACTAGAGTCTGTAGATGTGAGGATCAGATCAAGGTGACTAGAGTCTAGATGTGAGGATCAGATCAAGGTGACTAGAGTCTAGATGTGAGGATCAGATCAAGGTGACTAGAGTCTGTAGATATGAGGATCAGATCAAGGTGACCTTCTGTAGATGTGAGGATCAGATCAAGGTGACCTTCTGTAGATGTGAGGATCAGATCAAGGTGACCCTCTGTAGATATGAGGATCAGATCAAGGTGACCATCTGTAGATATGAGGATCAGATCAAGGTGACCATCTGTAGATGTGAGGATTAGATCAAGGTGACTAGAGTCTGTAGATGTGATGATCAGATCAAGGTGACCATCTGTAGATGTGATGATCAGATCAAGGGGACCATCTGTAGATGTGATGATCAGATCAAGGTGACCATCTGTAGATGTGCGGATTAGATCAAGGTGACTAGAGTCTGTAGATGTGAGGATCGGATCAAGGTAGTAGTCAGTAGATGTGAGGCTATATACTAGTAGTATTTCAAGTACAGAAATGCCCATGTAGAATTAGCATCACTCATCTCTTTCTTCGAAATGACAATTCGTGTCTAAATAATCAAATATTTACCGTGTCTCTAAAAATTTATCGTTTATTTCTAAGAATCGGTTATTTACTTCTAATAATATTTTGTTCATTTCTAAAAATCGGTTTTTTATTTCTAAGAGTCCTTTATTCATTTCTAAGAATCGGTTTTCTTAATAATCGGTTCTTTATTTTCTACGAATCTTTTATTCATTTCTAAGAATCGGTTTTCTTAAGAATCGGTTCTTTTTTTTCTACGAATCTGTTATTCATTTCTAAGAATCGGGTTTTCTTAAGAATCGGTTCTTTTTTTCTACGAATCTTTTATTCATTTCTAAGAATCGGGTTTTTATTTCTAAGAATCCTTTATTCATTTCTAAGAATCGGTTTTTTTTTCTACGAAACTTTCATTTATTTCTAAGAATCGGTTTTTTATTTCTAATAATATTTTATTCGTTTCTAAGAAACAGTTATTCTCTCCCCCTTTCTCTTGTGAAGGTGTTTGACATCCTGCAGTGCCACCGGGACATGCGGGCCCAGGCCATCCAGGCGCAGCACACAGCCACAGCCACGGCTGCCGTTGTGGCCGGCGGCCCGGCCCCGGCCGCCGCCATCCCGTCGGCGAATCCCATCGCCCTGCAGGCCGGCGCCGGCATCGGCGTCGACGAACTGCGCCGACTGTGCGTCCTGCGGATGAGCTTCGTGAAAGGCTGGGGGCCGGACTATCCGCGCAAGACCATCAAGGAGACGCCCTGCTGGGTTGAGGTTCAGCTGCACCGGCCGCTGCAGCTGCTTGACGAAGTGTTGCAGAGTCTGCCATTGAATGATTTGAAGCCTACGCGACACTTTCTGCAGCAGGGCGGCAGCGGCGGCGCCTCCGCCAGCCCGAAGCTACCCAGCCAGCAACCGCCGCCCCCGCAGCAGCAGCAACAGCAGCAGCAGCAGGTGCCACCCGCTGCGGCACCACCTCCATCGCAGCAGTCTGGCATTCATCACTAAACTCTGCAGACTCTACATTATACTATCCCTAATACCATAGCTATCCCTTCCGCTCTGCCCATTGGTTCTGTTTGCAATACCTTTTTAATTTCTCTCTCTCGACAGTTTTCCTGTTTTGAGCAAAATTTAGCCTTGTTACAGTCATATAATCCTGTTTACAGGTTCCTCAAATGCGCTAATCTGATCTTGATTGTTTAATAATCTGTATTAGCAGGTCCACCTGTTTCAGGGGTGACGTCATACATTTGTACAAAAACTCGCGTATTTCCTTGTTTTTTAGCCGTTTTTTCATGTTAAAAATAAATGCATCAAAAGTGCGCATTGTACAACAACTTGCAGTTGCAAATGAGAATTGAAAACTTGATTAATTGCATACAATTTCTACCGCTTACTGATATACATGTATGTTGCTTTCTTCTGCAAATGTAGAGCAGAACAATTTTTATATTTCATAGCAGCTAAATGAAAGCCTTTCTTTAAACCAATCGCCTGACGTTTTATTGCTAATTCTTATTGGTAAGCTATATAAGCAAGCTTTAATTTGTTGATGCCTTAATTACGCCTGTGTATTACAGTGTCTCCGCGTACATTCTACTTGCTATAAATGTATTGTTTTTGCGATTTTTATTAGCTGACGATCTCTTATGAGTGCTTGCATTGTACACTGTACATATGCTGTAAGGCATAGTTTTATAAGTTATTACTCGAAGAATAATGCTTCTATTTCTCATGACCATGGGTTTTCTAAACAAGCCAAGCAAGGACACCTAGATCTAGAATCTGGATTAGAAACTTCGACCCAAATTTGAATTGCTTATTATTTGGTTAGTAACGCAGATGCTAGAATAACTACTAGATACATGTACGAGTGTCACTCGCAAAATGCGTTTATCGACTCTTTTATTCAGTAGCACAATTAGCGTTTTTGCCTTATAATAATACAAATTTTAAATTTTACAAAATATTTTCGTTTTTGAAGCTGCAACAATCGCCTCTGCATGGCTTTCTATAAGCAGGCCCATTAAATTAGCATTCCCACCCTGTTTAAAGCTGCGCCCAAATCTAGTGAGTGTTCATAGCGAGCCAGACCAGTAAACAGTTTGACCAGATTTTGACCTCTCGCCTTCCTGCTCTCTCATTGGCTGAGCTAGATTTGGCCTGCCCCCCCCCAGGCAGAGTTTCGTCCGCCTCACTTTGACCTCTCTCCTTACTGCTCTCTCATTGGCTGAGCTAGATTAGGCGTTAGGCCTGCCCCCTAGCCAGAGTTTCGTCCGTCTGACTTTGACCTCTCTTCTTACTGCTCTCTCATTGGCTGAGCTAGATTAGGCTAGCCTGTTCCCTAGGCTGAAGTTTCGTTCAGCTGCTTGAAATGCTTGTTTTTAATTCTGAACTCCATGTACCCCTGAGACCGCTAACCCCGAGGAAGGAAGGAAAGTTAGCTGCCACATTAAATTTAGGTGACACTTCGCGTATAAACTACTGAAAGAGTACACACTCTACTTTTTCACAGCTTTAATTGCGAGTGACATATCTACTGGTTACTCTAGTATCTGTCTGGTCAAGAGGAGTAGCCACTGCAGATTTGAGATGGATAGAAGATTGCGCTTATTTCGCTCGTAGACATGCTTGAGCCGGCAGGAATCAATTTTCAACTATTTAGAATTTAGAAAAGCGTTCTGCTTTTCTTAATTCATTTTATATATATCATAACCAGTACAATAACTTGTACTAAAGTACATTGTGACTCATTTATACGCTTTGTAAAATTGAAAGACTCTATCCCTCTCTCGGACTAGATCTTGTATTGTTTGCTTTTTATATAAATACAATTTATAATAATTGGCTGCTGCAGGTGCCAAACTGAATAAGCCGAAAGCTGAGACTTTTTGCCTGCAACAATAACATGCTGAATAGTTGAATTTGATGCGAAGGTTTATTTATCTTGTAGTCTGGGCAGAGCAGGTGTTTGCTTTTACTCAAAACTAATTAGAACTGAGATTTATCAGACTTGTCTGAATACCGTATAATTAGGAAATATAAACAAAAATGTATTTTACGTAGTATAGTTAATCAGAGATTACACTTGTAATTTTAAATTTATGAGTAATTCTTAACCTTTTGCAATTTCTGCGAATATATACCGTTAATTATTGCAAAATAACTTTCGCAAGAGAGTGCTTGTTTGTCTGCTCCCAGCACTCTCTCAGGTCTGCCTGCTTCCAGCACTCTCTCAGGTTTGTCTGCTCCAGCACTCTCTCAGGTCTGTCTGCTCCCAGCACTCTCTCAGGTTTGTCTGCTCCAGCACTCTCTCAGGTCTGCCTCAGCTCCCAGCACTCTCTCAGGTTTGTCTGCTCCCAGCACTCTCTCAGGTCTGCCTGCTCCCAGCCCTCTCTCAGGTCTGCCTGCTCCCAGCCCTCTCTCAGGTCTGCCTGCTCCCAGCACTCTCTCAGGTCTGCCTCAGCTCCCAGCACTCTCTCAGGTTTGTCTGCTCCCAGCACTCTCTCAGGTCTGTCTCAGCTCCCAGCACTCTCTCAGGTTTGTCTGCTCCCAGCACTCTCTCAGGTCTGCCTGCTCCCAGCCCTCTCTCAGGTCTGTCTCAGCTCCCAGCACTCTCTCAGGTTTGTCTGCTCCCAGCACTCTCTCAGGTCTGCCTCAGCTCCCAGCACTCTCTCAGGTCTGCCTTAGCTCCCAGCACTCTCTCAGGTCTGCCTGCTCCCAGCCCTCTCTCAGGTCTGCCTGCTCCCAGCACTCTCTCAGGTCTGTCTCAGCTCCCAGCACTCTCTCAGGTTTGTCTGCTCCCAGCACTCTCTCAGGTCTGCCTCAGCTCCCAGCACTCTCTCAGGTCTGCCTCAGCTCCCAGCACTCTCTCAGGTCTGTCTCAGCTCCCAGCACTCTCTCAGGTTTGTCTGCTCCCAGCACTCTCTCAGGTCTGCCTCAGCTCCCAGCCCTCTCTCAGGTCTGCCTGCTCCCAGCACTCTCTCAGGTCTGTCTCAGCTCCCAGCACTCTCTCAGGTTTGTCTGCTCCCAGCACTCTCTCAGGTCTGCCTCAGCTCCCAGCACTCTCTCAGGTCTGCCTCAGCTCCCAGCACTCTCAGGTCTCTCTCAGGTCTGCCTCAGCTCCCAGCACTCTCTCAGGTCTGCCTCAGCTCCCAGCACTCTCTCAGGTCTGCCTCAGCTCCCAGCACTCTCTCAGGTCTGCCTCAGCTCCCAGCACTCTCTCAGGTCTCTCTCAGGTCTGCCTCAGCTCCCAGCACTCTCTCAGGTCTGCCTCAGCTCCCAGCACTCTCTCAGGTCTGCCTCAGCTCCCAGCACTCTCTCAGGTCTGCCTCAGCTCCCAGCACTCTCTCAGGTCTGCCTCAGCTCCCAGCACTCTCTCAGGTCTGCCTCAGCTCCCAGCACTCTCTCAGGTCTGCCTCAGCTCCCAGCACTCTCTCAGGTCTCTCTCAGGTCTGCCTCAGCTCCCAGCACTCTCTCAGGTCTGCCTCAGCTCCCAGCACTCTCTCAGGTCTGCCTCAGCTCCCAGCACTCTCTCAGGTCTGCCTGCTCGCAGCACTCTCTCAGGTCTGCCTCAGCTCCCAGCACTCTCTCAGGTCTGCCTCAGCTCCCAGCACTCTCTCAGGTCTGTCTGCTCCCAGCACTCTCTCAGGTTTGTCTGCTCCCAGCACTCTCTCAGGTCTGCCTTAGCTCCCAGCACTCTCTCAGGTCTGCCTCAGCTCCCAGCACTCTCTCAGGTCTGTCTGCTCCCAGCACTCTCTCAGGTTTGTCTGCTCCCAGCACTCTCTCAGGTTTGTCTGCTCCCAGCACTCTCTCAGGTCTGCCTCAGCTCCCAGCACTCTCTCAGGTCTGCCTCAGCTCCCAGCACTCTCTCAGGTCTGCCTCAGCTCCCAGCACTCTCACGTCTATCTCGTCAATATACTGTCTTTCATCATCAGCAGCAGGGTTAGCGCTGCTGGCTGTTTGCTCAGTTCGATTATCCCCTCGCTCAGCTGCAGTCGACAGAGCCCTGAGTCGCAGCCGCGCGAATTTCATCAGCAGGTGCACCGACTGCAGCAGGTCGATGATGCTGGCAACGCTCCAGCCCAGGTAGAGTCCAACTAGGCCGCCAATGCTGCTCAACAAGCTCAGCACACTGTCCTTGTAGTTCTCCTCCGATACCTGCACCTTGTTGGAAGCCTGGCGCACCTGCAGCTTAACAAAGTTTGAGCCAATCACTCTGGATAGCTTGGACAGCAGGCTCAGCTGTGTTGCGTTGAGTTCAGTGCTCAAGGAACCGATCTGGTCGTTCAGCGACATGATGTAGCTCAGGCCAATTATCTTCATTCCATAGAGTTTCTGCACCTCCGCCTGCCTCTTTGGCAGTAGAGAGCGGACCATGGCCTGAGTGTTGGTCTCGAGGGGCCACTTAGTGCCAGACACTTTCACTTCGTAGTAGCGCTTGCTGCATGGCTCCTGACAGTGCTCAGTGCTCACGTTGAGGTATTCTAGCGACTGAAAACACTGACTGGTCTTTGTGTAGTTTGGACTGCTCAAGTTCATGCACACGGGCAGCTGAGATCTCTGCTCGTCAACCGGCAGAATCGGGTCACGACAGCTGCAGCTGTTCTGCAGAAAGTCCATGCGAGCCTGAAGAATGCAGTCTGATTTGGTGAAGCTGAACTCTTGCCATTCGGGAACATAGTCAGCGAGTGCGCTGCTTCTGTTGGTTGAGTTGTCGACTCGTTTGAAAACCAGATATCGGATGGTCTCGCTGCCTGTTGAGCAGGGGCTCAATGCCTTGCTGATGGAATTGTCCGAATGCTCAGCATATGTGAGCAAAGTGCTCTGTCCACTGCTCACCATTATCTTGTAGGTTTCGTGCAAATATTGATCTGAAAAGTGGGATAGTGAGCTGCAGTTGTACGAGTTCGTATATAGGATTCAGTTGGTAATGGAGATGTGGGGATCTATTTGCATAATGGAAGTCTCATTTATTGATCAACTCACCTCGATGCTTCACATAAAGAGCCACGCCAGACGATTTGTCGAACTCCAGAGCCCCGCTAAGACTAAGGGCAGACAGCGGAAATCTGTGGTCAAATTTTGCATTCAAATCGCTCGAACCGATCAAGCTCTCTCCGAATAGGACAAATATGGCGTCAACTATTGCGGACTTCGGAACGAATCTGTAGCAGTTCAGATACTCAACACTGTCCACGTGCTCAAAATGGGAATTAGTGCCGCAGTCTCTGTCATTTGGCAGCTGGCAGCTGAACAGCAGCGTCTCGGCCCAGATGCCCAGCGCCTTTTTCAGCACTTGGCGGCCCAGCGTATGCAGCACAGGCCCAATCCGGCTTATAGCACCCGTGCTGGAGCTGCTGAGGTTGGTGCTGATATCTCCGCCAATGCTGCTGGTTACATATTCAGCCGGTATTTTGCTCATCGCTGAATTGAAATATGCCTGTCTGTAGTCGGCTGTGGTGTAGCTTAATGGCACGTTGCTGCAGAAGACCAGATCGGGAAACTGCGCCTGTCGATCACTCTGGACAGTGAGCACCGTTGGATACTCGAGGTATTTTTGCACCGTGATCACAATCTGGACGCCTGTGAAGCAAGCCAGGCCGAGGCACACCAAGAGGCCGAACGATTGCAGCCGCAGTGGCTTGTCCGACATCGGCAGGTGCGCCATCAGGCCGACGTCTGAGTGAGGCGGCGAGGAAGTGGACGGTTGCGAGTCAGACGTCGTCGGTTTGATCTTCATTATTTCGCTGGAGCAGAAGCGAGGGGCAGCTTAGCAGTTAATCACTGAGGGGTTTATCTATCTATACGCGTGGCTTCACTTCCTCAGCTGAGACCGCATTGGCTGTGACTTTAGCAAACAGATGCCATTTTCGGATTGTTTTAGGCAGAGTGGAATAGCGCAGGAATAGCCCGAGAATGCTGTGCTATGAGCTGCTGCCTGGCTGCCGAGATGCCCGCTGAATCCATTGTTACTTTTAGACAATGAAGCCGGGCAGCCATAGTCAGCATCCCAGTTCAAGGCCCCTACCCATTGGCTACTGCTATTGGCTATCGTCACATATTCCAAGCTATATAGTTGACCGTGTTACTAACCGAGCAAAAAGGATACTGGCTGCTGGTCAAATGCTCAGCATATTTGCATCAATTATGAGTATAGCCAGTCATTGTGTTGACAGCTCCAGTCCTAGAGTGTCTGAAGTTTCGGCGCTGCAGCGGTCCCATAACCGTTTACTGAGGCAGCGTAATTACAGTGATGGATGAACGTTCACTGGATGAACGTACAGCGAGAAGTATGCCAAGAGCTTCACAGGGTTCTTGTGGTGGATGCAGCTATTGTCAAGCACGAAAGCACCTGCGCTGAAGCACCATAAACGACAGTACATTTGGACTTGTAAAAAACATTAATAAAAGACAAGCGCTGAGCTGGCCATGCCAAGTAAAATTGGGATTGGGATTTTCAAGCGATCTTAGCCCGGGACAGGCCTTGGGAAGCCGGGACAACTCGTTCAATTAACGAACTAGCAGAAACTGTATCAAAGTTCTTTGTATGCTACACTGAACGAGAAATAGGGGGTGGTAGCCTAGTGGTCAGAACGTCGGACTCGGACTGAACGGTCGGGGGTTCGATTCTCGACCCACGGAACAATTTGTGTCCTTGAGCAAGACACTTAACTCCGCATTGCTTCAGTTCACCCAGCTGTAAAATGGGTGCCAGCATTAGCTGGGGTAATTGAGGGTGTGAGTGGCGACCCCCCAGTCCTTGGACTGAGCAGCCGTACGCAGCCTTCAGATGCGCCGTGCACAGCGGCTGAGCTGTCGATTGCACATCTGGCCATTAGAGCTGGTGTAATCAATTGTTATTATTATTTGTTTCCTACAGTAAATGGAGTAAGTGAAGCGTCAGATACGACTATAATAAGGGAATAATAAAAAAATTATTTACATGCAAACAAACTAAATGATTTTGGCCAGGATTCCAATCGAATCTCTGGACAGGCCCGGGCCCTAGCCGAGACAATTATTATTTTTAAAGTTCTGAAGTAGCGTGCGTCATTCTTACAATATTCGTAAACGTGCCCTATTCGGGGTGACGGGGTGCAAAGATACTTTGCTGAAAATAACCGCATGATTCTTATTATAGCTCGTATTAGGATTTCGACGTTGTGCAATTTCGAGCTTAAGAAAGCACCATCCCGTTTTAAGGCCTTCTCGCGTTGATTTAGGTCACCTTGTCTGTTTGCGCGGAGTCAATTTTTTTAAATTTTGTGTAGTCTCATTTAAATCTTGTTGGTCGCTTTTTCACTCATGGAAATCAAGACATTTCGCGCCAGTGAATCTATATTGGATTTCCTGGTTGCTGGTTGTTTAACTAGCTAGACAGACGGGAACCTGCCAGAGTAGCAGCTGTATCATCCGCCCGGATTTCAGCCTAGACTGTCCTACAGATAAACACCGGAATTAGTAGCTATCCCGAAAGCGGAAGGTAAATGTAGGAACTCATCAGCTCCACACCATATTTGCATTCAATCGCAATCAGTATTAGCATGCATTGTTGTGTTTGAGCGTCCACAGTCTAAATCAATAAGATGAGTTTAAATGCAGTAGAAATATGATCGAGCTACCATCTACCAGCTTATCGTGGTGCATGGGAGCACACATCAATAAAATTGTATGGGACACGCCCACTAAGCCAAGCATAAGTTCGCAAATTAACTAACCAGCAAATTGCAGAGGCTGGTCTTGCCTAGGCAAATCACTGTGTTTACTATTCTTGAAAGTTGGTGGTGCAAATTGCTACTATAAAATAGGACTATAAAATACAAGCACAAGGTTACTTTACCTACGTCTCGACTAGCAGCAAAAGCATCATCGGCCACGAGACAACAACTGTTCGTGAGAATACCAATGCTGCAGTGTTCTCCAACTGCCAGTTCGCAAATTGCACGATAATATCAATAAGTAGTACGAATACGTGACAGGGCAATAACATCTGTGTTCACAATGTTTTGTTGTACTAACATGAGTCGTAGTTGTTTCGCTTTTTGCTGAACGCGTAATACGAGCCAATAAATATTAGACCATAGTCTATGGTCGAAATATCTGTTCTAGCGTGTGACAATCAGAAGCGTTGCCAGTAGGCTTGATCTATTTGACAATGGCAACAAACCATTCGCCAAATCTCTTGTTATTTTATTTGGTATTATGAAAATTATAAAAAATATTACTACATACAATTTAGTAGATTATGTGTAAAAGTAAGAATTCTGGATAAGTGGCCATAAATTCAAGCATGTGCTCGTTAATTTTCAAATTTAACAATAAATTAAAAAACAAATTTGGTATAACAAATTTCTGATTTCAAAATTCAACACAATTCTAAGTTAGGATTGCAAGTTTAAATCACCTTGCTATCCTAAACAACAAGAAGATGGGTCACTGAGCTTTGAATGAACGAACGGCACTGCTACAGCTTTTGTGAGCCTATCTGAGAATACGCTGCCTGCGAGGGGCCTTGGCTGCGTCTTGCCTCAGTTTATGGGTCATGGACTGCAAAGGCAAAGCAAAGTGATAAAAAGCCACGCACACCGAGAATTGATCGCTTTCTCTCTTGTATTTCCCAGCTCTCTCCAGCCCCTCCGGGCTCAACCCTCCTTCCTTGACCCCTGCTTCTCTAACACCAGCGCCAAGTTACAAATAAATAAATTACACGATTTTCACTTAGGCTGTCAAAGGCTGTGTAATTATCTTGCACAGAAAGGTAAACAGACTGCTGAATCACACTTTGATGCAGGTCAGTTCGACTGCATGTTGATTTCCTGGAGGCAACAGCGCAGCATACTAGCGGAATGGGGAGTCCGTTATCAGTCATATCTGCTATGCATGTATTGCATGTGTGTATCAGAGTCAGTTTCGTTGTTTGCAAAATGCTCATCAGTTATTAAATTCGAAGAGTCGGCGTTAGAACTGAGTGCGTGGCCAATCTTGTTACTATTTTAAGCCTTCGATAACAACTATTGAATCTGCCGCATCCCCTTCATCTACTGCCGAGCCACCGCAGCCTCCAGCTCGGCCATGAGCCGCAGGCAGGCCTCATCCCGCCAGGGCAGGGCTGCGCACTGCACGCTGACTGGCAGGCCGTCCGAGCTTGCGTCGTGCATGGCGGCCACGGACCGGTGCCAGGCGGACTTGCCGGCCGGGTAGGCGGCGGCCGCCTCGGCCAGGTCCTCCGCCGTCACCCGGGTCACCGGCACCGTGCCGGCCGGGCAATTCAGCGTGTTGAACAAATTGAAATACGACAGAGCGCCCGTGAAGCTGCCGCTGGTTGGCGCCAGGTGGACAGCCGGACAGGCGCCAGCCGGACAGATCAGGCCGTCCAGGCCGGCCTGGCGCCAGGCGAAACAGAATTGGCGCCTGGCGTCGGCCAGCCGCTGCGCCAAATGCCACACGCCGCCGCCGTCGGCATCGGCGCCAAGCGACGCTTCCAACCAGACGGCGGCCTCTCGACGGCCGGAGGCGGCGGCGGCCCGGGCTCGAGCCCGGCGCAGCCAGCGCGGAGTGCGGGCAGTGTCCAGGCTGTGCCGAACCGCCGGCGAGAGCTCGTCTCCGTCCAGCAGATCAACAAGCCGACGCCCACCGTCAGAGAAGACGCAGCGCAGGTACAGCTCGAAATACGGAGCGTCGGGCAGCCGCCAGGCTACGAGGCGGTGGCCGCGGGACTCCAAGGCCGACTTGGCCAGCTGGACGGCGCGACGCATGCAGGGCAGGGCGTCGAATAGGTGCGGCGATTCGTCCACGAAGTAGCCAATGACCAGCGGCCGCTGGCTGCGGGGAGGGGCGGGGGCGATGCTGAGACTGCTCAACTTTTTGACTTTGAAAAGGGTTCGCTAACTGTGCAGTCTTAGAGTCCGACGGACGGACAGAGAGAAAGAAAGACAGACAGAGAGACAGACAGACAAACAGACAGGCAGACAGACAGACAGACAGACAGACAGACAGAAAGAAAGACGGACAGACAGACAGACAGACAGACAGACAGACATACAGACAGACAGACAGACAGAAAGACAGGCAGACGGACACACCCGTCGCAGTCGTCGCCAGCCCAGTCCAGAGGGGGCAGCTCCGGGTCCAGCCGGTATTGGTGCCCAGGCCGAGCTGAGCACATCGCCGACATCAGCAAGGCCACTCCACCGACGTCGTGAGCTAGAGGCCCCCAGGTGCCCGGCACCAGCCGCTGGGCCCCGGCAGCGGCGGCGCCGAAGCCCTGGCTGGTGAGACGGCCGTTGGTCGGCTTGAAGCCGACGCAGCCGCACCACGCGGCAGGCAGCCGAATGCTGCCGCCGAGGTCGGTGCCGAGGCCCAGTGGGGAGCCGCTGCCGGCCACCAGGGCGGCCTCGCCGCTGCTGCTGCCGCCGGGGCTTCGACCGGGCGCGCTCGGATGCCTGACTGTGCCATCAATAGGATTCGAGCTTAGGACCGACATCATCGATTGCGGCACGGCGGTTCGGACGAAAGGAACTCCGCCGAGAGCCTTCAGGGCGGCCACCGGCGAGCAGTCGGCTTCGGCCGGCCGGCCGATCAGGGCCGAGCAGCCCACGCAGGAGTCGCGGCCGGCCAGGCAAAAATTATCCTTCAAGCTGACGGGCAGGCCGGCCAGCGGCCCGTCCAGATCGACGCCCGCCCAGTCCGGCGCCAGGAACTCCACAGCGCAGTTGGTGCGGCTGTCCACATCGATTGCCCGGCGCTGATAGGCTAGCAGGACTCTGCGGTGGTCCAGAGTTCGAGCCTGCAGCCGGCCGACCAGCTCGGCGGTTGGCAGGGCGAGGATTTCGGCCTCCTCGGCTGGCGACAGTCCGGCCCGCTCCGTGGCTGCCTTCACCGACTCGACGAAGCGCGCCTTGGCCTCGGCTAAATCGGCGCGCCGGCGCTGGCGCCGAAGACTCAGGTCGGCGGCGCGGACTGACCGGCGACGCCAGTCGTAGAGCAGCGAGGCGAGGCCGCTGGCTGCCGCTGCGATGGCGGCAGACGCGATCAGGGCCAGCGCCAGGGACTGCCGCCTGCCCATGGAGACCGGCTTGAAGTCCGCCTGCGGGACGGGTGGTTCTCGACATCTGAGTCTACTCAGTCCTCGAGTCCATCATTAGAAACTAATTCCCCCCTGAGTCTACTCAGTCCTCGAGTCCATCATTAGAAACTAATTCCCCCTGAGTCTACTCAGTCCTTTAGTCCATCATTAGAAACTAATTTCCTCCCGAGTCTACTCAGTCCTCGAGTCCTTGAGTCCCAGTCATCATTAGAAACTAATTCCCTCCCGAGTCTACTCAGTCCTCGAGTCCATCATTAGAAACGAATTCCCTCCCGAGTCTACTCAGTCTTCGAGTCCATCATTAGAAACTAATTCCCCCCGAGTCTACTCAGAAACTAATTCCCCCTGAGTCTACTCAGTCCTCGAGTCCATCATTAGAAACTAATTCCCTCCCGAGTCTACTCAGTCCTCGAGTCCATCATTAGAAACTAATTCCCTCCCGAGTCTACTCAGTCCTCGAGTCCATCATTAGAAACTAATTCCCCCCTGAGTCTACTCAGTCCTCGAGTCCATCATTAGAAACTAATTCCCTCCCGAGTCTACTCAGTCCTCGAGTCCATCATTAGAAACTAATTCCCCCGAGTCTACTCAGTCCTCGAGTCCATCATTAGAAACTAATTCCCCCCCCCCCGAGTCTACTCAGTCTGCGAGTCCATCATTAGAAACTAATTCCCTCCCGAGTCTACTCAGTCCTCGAGTCCATCATTAGAAACTAATTTCCTCCCGAGTCTACTCAGTCCTCGAGTCCATCATTAGAAACTAATTCCCCCCCCCCGAGTCTACTCAGTCTGCGAGTCCATTATTAAAAAACTAATTCCCCCTGAGTCTACTCAGTCCTAGAGTGCATCTTTAGAAATTAATTCCTTCCCCGAGTCTACATGGAGGATGCTTATCATTTGAATTGCATCCTCAGAATTTAGACATTAAGCCATAGTACAATACATGTACTTATTGAAAGATTTCAGCCACCGTTTGTTATCAATACATGAGGCATACGTTTTTTATTCTACTTAATGAAAGCTTTCCTCACGAGTTTATCGCCTGAATTCTATTTTCATATTCTATCCAGAGTCCATATAGTCTATCCTTATATTCCACTGCTGAATGTATTTTATTTTCAGATTTTTTTCCTATTTATTATATCCTACCACAAGTGAGCCCATACAATACTTTGTTCGACCAGTATATGTTATGAATTTCGAAATCAATAAAACAAAACAGATTTCCAAAATTGAAATAACCATTTGCAGACGAATTAATAAAGCAACTATAATTAGCTCAGTAAATCACAATAACAGCAATACAAAGTGGAGCAATCCCAATTGAAAATTATATTTATTTAGCCATGAGTCAGCAACAAAAATGCTTTGAGCTTTAACAGCCTAAGTACACAACTACAAAATAGGGAATAAAAAGCGTTACTAACTACTTAGTGCAGCTTCCTGCTAAACAGCAGAGTCACCAGCACTTGTTGATTCTCTGCCGCCGAGCGGAGCTCCGCTTCGATGCGCGCCACCTCAACTGTCAGGCGGTCCAACTCGGCGCCGAGGTTGGCGGCGGCGCGGGCGCTCGCCAGCCGGCTGGGGAAATCGGCGACAAGCCCGCCAGCGCTGGTCAGCAGGTCGGCCAGCCGCTGCTCGGATTCGACGCCCAGCTCCAGCCAGCCGCCGCTGCTGTCCTCTTGGCGACCCGGCGAGAGCGCCGCCGCCACAGCTGGCTGAGCGGCGGTCAGGAGTCGCGCCAGGCTTGTCAGCTCGTGCAGTCGGCTTGTCAGACGGCGCAGCCGGTCGCGCGACAGCACGGGCAGGTAGGGCGAGCGGACGCTGCGGCGGTGCACCGTCCAGGACTCCTGCAGGACCTCGTCGGCCAGGCGGCAGGCAGCCAGCAGCTGCTCGGCCTCAGCCTCTGCGTTGTCGGCCTCAACCTCCCTGCCAGCAGCGGATGGAGGCGGAGTCTCGCCAAAGGCGGACTCGTAGGCGGCCAGAATGGCGCGGCAGCGGACGGCGGATGGCTGCGCCTCCGACTGCCACGGATTCGAGCCCGAGCCTCTACCGCCGCTGGACGAGTAGTCTGCACTGGGATTCGAACCCGCAACGCTAACGCTGCCAAGGACATCGTCGGCGGCTTGAGCGGCGGCAGCGGTGGCGGCTGAAGGCGAAGACGAGTCATCAGCCATCAGGGTGGAGGAGAGCCAGTTGGAACGCCGTTTGAGCTCCTGCAGTTTCGGCGTTAAAACAGTTTTCTGGGATTACTCCTAGCAAGCCACCTAATAGAGACTGGTAGCTTTAAAACTGAGGGGGGGGGCAGACTGAGAGGGGGGCGGAGAGGCAGATTCAAGGACTGAGGGGGGGGGGCGGAGAGGCAGATTCTAGGACTGAGGGGGGCGGAGAGGCAGATTCAAGGACTGAGGGGGGCGGGAGGCAGATTCAAGGACTGAGGGGGGCGGAGAGGCGGATTCAAGGACTGAGGGGGGCGGAGAGGCAGATTCAAGGACTGAGGGGGGCGGAGAGGCAGATTCAAGGACTGAGGGGGGCGGAGAGGCGGATTCAAGGACTGAGGGGGGCGGAGAGGCAGATTCAAGGACTGAGGGGGGCGGAGAGGCAGATTCAAGGACTGAGGGGGCGGAGAGGCAGATTCAAGGACTGAGGGGGGCGGAGAGGCAGATTCAAGGACTGAGGGGGGGGGGGAGAAGCAGATTTAAGGACTGAGGGGGATGGGCGGAGAGGCAGATTCAAGGACTGAGAGAGAGCAAAGATGCTGAGATTCTGAGCTCAAACTCAGTGCAAAAATTCACGGTGATGTTAAAAGGAACTAAAAAGTTTTTCATAAATAAATGACTACTTGAATAGCAGTTCAAGCTACTTCAAGTAGAAGTGAATCTAGGATTGATGACTGAAGCTAAACCCACTCCAAGACTGCAGTTTATTTAGCGTTAGAATAGATCTGTGCCGGCTATACAGACAAGCTAAAATCCCAATGCATGCAGGATCTACACTGGATAAGGTGGTGAAACAAAAAAGGATCGAAAAAACACAGATTTCCCAAAGTCAAAGCAGGATAGAAAAAATCCAGGACTGTTTCTCTAACTATGAATGACGCTATTAAATTCATATTTTTTATTACGAACAAAACCCTGACATCCCGTAACGAAATTAGTAGACAACAAAGAACAACACTTTCGTATAATAATGACATTCGACTGCTTCCCTACAACTCTATATTTACATTGATGAGGGATAACTGAAACTTTGTCTGTTTATTAAAACTGTCACACAGTTGCGTCTCTCATTTCCTGTACCACATCTGGGCCCGTTTAATCCGTTTAATCTTCTTCTGCAGTTGGAGCACGCCATACAGCAGGGCCTCGGCGGATGGCGGGCAGCCGGGCACGTAGATGTCAACAGGTATGATTCTGTCGCAGCCGCGCACAACGCTATAAGAATAATGATAATAGCCGCCGCCGTTGGCGCAGCTGCCCATGCTGATCACCCATTTCGGGTCGGGCATCTGGTCGTACACTTTGCGCAACGCCGGCGCCATCTTGTTAGTGACGGTGCCGGCTACCAGAATGCAGTCGGCCTGTCGGGGCGAGGCGCGGAACACCACGCCGAACCGGTCCATATCGTAGCGCGGCGCGGCCATGTGCATCATCTCGACTGCGCAGCAGGCCAAACCGAACGTGAGCGGCCAAAGCGAGTTCTTGCGCGACCAGTTCAAGAGATCGTCTAGGCGGGCCAAGGCGAACTCCTGCTTGCTGGTGGCGCCGCGGAATGGCGAATAGGGCCCGAATTTTTGCGCGTCGTGCGGCACCGGAGCGCCTGACGACGAGGCGACGGATTTGTCGCTTTGGTGCCGCTTCGACACGAGCGGAACCGCCATCGAGGCCGGGCCGGACGGCGGGGAGGCGAGGCGAGCGGCTAAGCCGAGTCTGCTGATGCAGCTTTGCAGCATCATGAAGAGGAGCGGAACTGTTACATTGCACACACAATTTTGATTCAGTTGAATTGTTTGTAAATGGGTCGCTAATTGCCTCTGAATTAGTCGCTAATTGTGCCTCTGAATGAGTCGCTAATTGCCTCTGAATGAGTCGCTAATTGCCTCTGAATAAGTCGCTAATTGCCTCTGAATGAGTCGCTAATTGCCTCTGAATGAGTCGCTAATTGCCTCTGAATTAGTCGCTAATTGTGCCTCTGAATGAGTCGCTAATTGCCTCTGAATGAGTCGCTAATTGCCTCTGAATGAGTCGCTAATTGTGCCTCTGAATGGGCCGCTAATTTTGTATGAATGAGCTGCTATTGTGCCTCTGAATGAGTCGCTAATTGCCTCTGAATGGGCCGCTAATTTTGTATGAATGAGCTGCTATTGTGCCTCTGAATGAGTCGCTAATTGCCTCTGAATGGGCCGCTAATTGCCTCTGAATGAGCTGCTATTGTGCCTCTGAATGAGTCGCTAATTGCCTCTGAATGGGCCGCTAATTTTGTCTGAATGAGCTGCTAATCGATACTGAAATGCCGCTAAGGGAATTTAAAAATTAAGTAGCCACGAATCTAGACACAGTAAATTAATAATTGAAATAAACAACACTTACAGACCTGTTTAGGAGCTATCGTAATATTGAATATTGAATATATAATTTTAAAAGGATTAATTGATTTTGGTTAGATTAAAAACAGTGTTAAAACTTTATAATGGAAGGAGATATAAAATACGCTATTTAACTGTCATAAATAGAAACGGTACCCGGGGATCACAGGCGCTGGTCGAGTTACAGATCAGAGAGCAATAAAAATGTAAATAACGAAGAACAGAAATCATATGGTTCTTGGGTACAAAGCAATTTTCCGAGATCCAATTTCGACCAACATTGTATAAAATATTTGACAAAATGAAGTAAAACTGACAACATTAATCGATAGCCGATACAACCGTCGAGGAATATCCCTACTTGTTGATGGCAATGTTGAACACCATGCACAGGAAGGCTTCGTAGCTGATTGTCATCCAGCCGTTGCGGTGCGTGTCGTACTGAGCGAATCCGGCCGTCAGGGTCTGCAGCATCACACAGGCCTGGATGAAATCGTCGAATAGAACTGTGCCGCGGCCCTGCCAAATGGCGGTTAGTAGTATGGCTGGCGTTTTTTTCTTGGCTGGTTTGAAAACAAGATTTTTATATAAACTGCATACTTTACAAAGCAGATGTTTCATAAACTAGATGTTTCATAAACTAGATGTTTTATAAACTAAATAGAATACAAAAAACTAGACACTTATGAACTAGGTATTTTAATAAATAATAATAATAACAATTTATTATACCTGTCCTAATGGCCAGATGTGCAACCGACAACTCAGCCGCAGCTATTGCGCGGCGCATCTGAAGGCTGCGTACGGCTGTTCAGTCCAAGGACTCTGACCACTAGGCTACAACCCCTTCTAAGTAATCAAAGATATTATAAAACTAGATAATCTAAGTGTTCCATTACCTGTCTATCAAATTTTCGCACTAGCAAACTGCAGAATCCCTCTGACAGTCGGTAGCCAAAGCTAGCCAGGGCGACTGACAGCTCTTTAGTATCGATGCTGCCGCTGTTGTCTCGATCGTAGCGCCGGAAAGTGTTCTGCCAATCGGTGATGTAGCGCCACAGCTGCTGAAATTCGTTGAAATCGATGGTGCCCTTCTCGCCCATCTGGTTTACATCGAACATGCACATCATGAGGCGCACAGTGTCGGGATTAAACGGAGCCCACGAGCCGTTGCTAAGCGCGCTCTGCAATTCCGTACTGTTAATAGCGCCAGATCTATCCCGGTCGATGCGCTGGAAAATATCCCACAGCTGTTGCTGGCTAACCATGTTGGGCGGCTGGCCTCCGCCTCCGTAGCCCGCGGGCGGCTGGCCTCCGCCTCCGTAGCCCGCGGGCGGCTTGCCTCCGCCTCCGTAGCCCGCGTGCGGCTGGTAGAAGGCCATGACAGCTGCAACATGCAAGTAAGGTAGTGCGATGAGCCCAGAGTCACGGGTCCCGTTGCTAGGGGATCTCTTTGAATTCTGTTTCTAGGTATCCCTCTGGGTCCCGTTGCTAGGGGATCTCTTTGAATTCTGTTGCTATGGTATCCCTCTGGGTCCCGTTGCTAGGGGATCTCTTTGAATTCTGTTGCTATGGTATCCCTCTGGGTCCCGTTGCTAGGGGATCTCTTTGAATTCTGTTGCTATGGTATCCCTCTGGGTCCCGTTGCTAGGGGATCTCTTTGAATTCTGTTGCTATGGTATTCCTCTCGGTCCCGTTGCTAGGGCATCTCTTTGAATTCTGTTGCCATGGTATCCCTCTGGTTCCCGTTGCTAGGGGATCTCTGACTTCTGTTGCTATGGTATTCCTCTGGGTCCCGTTGCTAGGAGATCTCTTTGAATTATGTTGCTAGGGTATACTTCTGGGTCCCGTTCTGAATCCTGGGAATCTTTCTGAATCATGTTTCCAAGGTATCTCTTTAGATATCCTTGCTAAGGGATCTTTCTGGATCCCGTTTCTATAGTCTCTATGGGTCCCGATGCCAGCGTATCTCTATGGGTTTTGTTGCTAGGATATCTTTCTGGGTGCCGTTGCTAGGGTAACTCTGGGTGCCGTTGCTAACGAAACTCTTTGGGTTTTGTTGCTAGGGTATCTCTCCGTGGGTCCCGTTGCTAGGGTGTTTTTCTGGGTGCCGTTGCTAGGGCATTTTTAAGGGGGTCTCTGTGGATCCGTAGTTACACCCGGTTCTAGCATGACACTCTGGGGAATATTTAGGCCAGTAATTATCGATGCAATATAACAGTAGGTGGCAAAATATTTTGAAGACGATGTATAATTCTGAACACAATGCTAAGCTGAAAATACGCTTGTAGTAAACCTTGTATCAGCTGAGTGTAGAAGCTGAGATAAATATTTAACTTCTAGCATGTTGGCTAGATGTAAGGTGCTTTACGATTTACAAAGAAGACAAGAGCAAAAATCGGACTTAGCAACCTTATTACGTAAGCGCGCACACTACTTAGATTATTGGAGCAGTAGTAAATTGCGGTTATGGTCACTTAAAATCGCGCAGACCAATAGAAAATGCTTATTCTTGTAAACAAACAAAATTATGCGACATTAAAAAATCGCGTAATTGAGCACCGTCTAGAGAATAGCACATCGATAGCAGTAGAGATATAAATATAGAAATGCCTTAGCTTCAACAACTGCTAATAATTAATAACCCAATCGGGCTTGACCAACTAACTTACACTAACAGCACTAGTAATATAAAGGTGGCTGTCAATATACATGTACTATATACAATAATAAGCCAGTTGCTACTCAATAGCCTCCTCCTCGAAGTCCGGACGCCAGGCCCAGGACACGAGCACCTCTGGCGGCTCGTCGACCCCGGCCCCGAGGCGATGGCGAACGGCCAGCACGCGGCCCTCTGGGCGCACCGGGCCGACGCTACTAGAGCTGTCGAAACCTTCTGCCAGTTTGAACACCTTGGCCAGCCAACGTCGACGACGTCCTTCAACACCGTCCGGGCCGCCGATGGGCTCCCAGGGCAGCGCAAACGGATGTCGGAATCGGTCTCCGCTGTTGAGGAACGGCGCGACAACATCTGCGGCAGACTGGACCAGCACGGGCGCCGGCGGCTGCGGTGATGCAGCGACAACAGCCGCCGAGGCCGCCGCTGAGGTCACGGCTTTTCGCCGGAGCTCCGGCCGACGCTTCGGCGACGGACGAACGCCGGCCTGATCCTGTCTGGAGGAGCTCAGCACCGATGTCGATCGACGCGGACGCTTTGCCACTGTCGCCATTTCCGCGCTTGACGTCGCTGTCAAAGACGCGTCCCGATTGTCGTCTTCTTCATCGTCGGATGTTGCCGACACTGAAGGAGGCGGCGAAGACGGTGGCGGCCGCTTCAGTAGTCGCTTAGGCCGCTGCTGCGAGGCGGCGCCGCTGTCGTGATCGAGCTCGAGCTGAAAGCCGGCGTTGCTGCTTTTCCTGCTTGGCCGGTCGCGAGGATCCAGAGACAGCACCGAGTAGTGACGAGCCTCCGGCCGATCGTCCGGGCAGTCGTGATCTGTCCGAGTGGCATGCCGGGCACTTTGTACATGCAGTCTTCAGACTGGAACCCACGATAAAGACAAAACACAGACATCACAGATCTCACTAAACATCCCATACCCCACACATAAACATCCCAAACCCCACACCCAAACATCCCAAACCCCACACCCAAACATCCTAGACCCCACACCCAAACATCCCAAACCCCACACCCAAACATCCCAAACTCACACACTTAAACATCCCAAACCCACGCCTAAACATCCCAGACCCCACACTCAAACATCCTAGACCCCACACCCAAACATCCTAGACCCCACACCCAAACATCCTAGACCCCACACCCAAACATCCTAGACCCCACACCCAAACATCCTAGACCCACACCCAGATCCCATACCAGAGCATTCCAAATCCCACACGCAAACATCGCAGATCTCAACCAAGAAACATCAGTTCATATTGAGGTACCATAGAACAGGCTCAGTTAATCACTGCTCCCAAATCAAACGAAAAATATCCTACCTAGAGCATCATCGTGCACAGGAAACTTCTTGTTGCACACTCCGCACACGCGAATGTTTACGTTGTGCTTCGAGCGCAAATGTACCTGCATATTGCGCAGATAGCCAACGCAAGTGCCGCAGTGGGCGCATTCGAATACGCCTGGCGTGTGTCTCGCTTGATGCAGCCGAAGCCTGTAGGCTGTGCTAAATCTTATTGAGCACACTGAACATGTGTGGAGCTCTGCCTCGGTGGAGCCCGATAAACAGGAGGCGGATAATGAAGCGGCAGCTCCATTGGATTCATTCGTGGCGCCAATTACTTTGTTATTCGCGCCATTTACTTCATTAGTCGCGCTATTTAGTTCATTCGTGGCGCCAATTACATCACTATTGGCGCCATTTAATTTATTAGTCGCGCCATTTGACTTATTAGTGGCGCTATCTGCTTCATTAGTGGCGCCAATTACTTCGCTAGTCGTGCCATTTACTTCATTAGTCGCGCTATTTAGTTCATTAGTGACGCCATTTAATTCACTTGTCGAGCCATTCGATTTATTAGTGGCGCTATCTGCTTCATTTGATTCATTAGTGGCGCCAATAGCTTCATTAGTGGCGCCATTTGATTCATTAGTGGCGCCATTTACTTTAGTACTGGCGCCATTTGCTTCATTAGTGGCACCAGTAGACTGAGTAGTGGCGCAAATAGATTCAGTTTTGGTGGCAGTTAATAAGGCAGAATTCGAGGGTAACCTAGTGAATTCAGAATTTTTGTTGGCTAGCATCTTAAATAAATTGTTGCAGTGCCTACTCTGCTTGTTGATGCCCAGGTGCTGCTGGTCGGGATTTTTCTGCCCAATATCAGACTCAGAAGTATCGATTTTCTTCTCAAGCCAAGTCGAAATGGCTTCCATATTCTCTGAAGACTCAACGTCCACTGATTCCTCATTGGCTGAGGCAGTTTGACAAGTGTCAGTACGCTGCGACATTAAGAAGCTTGTGGCCTTGGAGCGATGCCTTGTCATAGCAATCCTTGTTGCGAGCTATACTACTGATGCACAAGTAGCTGCAATTTTGGCAATCAATTAAATAAAATAAGAAAAGTGAAGTTTGAACTACTCTTTGACCCTTTACAGCTTCTTAAATAATTTCAATAATATTTCCTCATAAAACTGTTCCCACTATGCTATTTAAATTATATCATAAATACTTTGTCTAAATTAGATCTTATATTGTCATGGACTCCAATCGCACCGACCCCTCGCTGGACCCCAAGAGGCCAAAGGAGGCCAATGCCGGCACGTATGCTAAAGTGGCGACGGAGCCGAAATTTAAGATCTGCGTACGTGCGGCTAGCAGCACGCTGACCACCGCCCAGATGGAAGCATCAATCGGCGTAATTGATGACTCACCCTCAAGAAGAACAATTTTGCCACCTACATTGGGGCGTGGAAGATCGTCTTCCATCTGCTGCCCAGGCATCGTCCAGCCAGCAATCAATGCCAAGGTGAGTCCACGAGCTCGGATAGCTCTGGGAACGAGTAATGCCATTTGCTACCCCGTGCCAAACTAGGAGCAGGGTGCTGAGCGCGAACCATGCTGGCCACTGGCCAGCCCAATGATGACACTGCCACCAGCAACCAGATAAATAACCCGCCGCCGGCAAACCAACCAGTTAACCTGCACATTATTCAGATCAACCTGCACCACACTCTTGCAGCTTCTAGCAACCTTTCAGGCACCTTTGCCAACAAGGAAGTTGACACCTACCTTATTCAGGAACCGTATACCCACAAGGGGAAGCCGACCTGCCTGCCGCCAGGCTATCAGGTTCTGTACCTCTGCGCGAACGATACTTCTAGGGCTATTGCCCTTGTCAAAACGACCGCCTGGCAACTATTATGCCAATGTTTTGCTCAAAAGGCATGTGTACTTTCTCAGTCTTTGACTTGACCTTCGTTTCTGCCTACCTGGATATCCAGGAAGACGTCCCTCCCTCTCCTGCAGAAGCTGGCGGACTTCTGTAACCTTCAGGGCTGGAGGCTAATTAGCTGCGATGCTAATGCCCATAACACTGCCTGGTCTAGTAGTGATACCAACAGGCGCAGTGACTTACTAATTGATTTCATTAACTCCTCGTTATACATATGTACCAGGGGCAGCTAACCTACATTTATTGTTTCTAACCGACATGAGGTTATTGATCTCACTCTTGCTTCCAACAACGCCTTCAATCAGATCCACAACTGGCTGGTTAAGCATGATATTCCCTCGCTTTCTGACCACTCATACATCCAGTACAGCATCAGCTTCGTTGGAGCCCGCCATGAGAACCGAGACCGCCTTAATCTGAAAAAGGCCAACTGGACAGGTTTCCGAAGAGACCTGCTAAAACTCCTAACTGAAGCCAATTTACTGGACTGCAGCGAGGATCTCCCTGGCATTGAGCATTGGTGCAACTCCTTTGTTGAGATCCTAAACACCACCATACGCAATAATGCCCCTAAATTAAATTATAGGAAGAAATACTCTCCTTGGTGGAGTCCCAAGCTCACTTGCATGAAAAACACCTGCTGACTGCAATGCCTTGCAAACAGCTCAAATACCCCAGAGGATTAGAAGAAATACCACTCTGCTCTGAAGGTGTACAAAAGTACTATCTGAAAGGCTAAGAAGACCACCTGGAAGGCCTACTACGCCAGCCTAGAAGGGCAGCACCCCATGGCTTGGCTGGTCAGGTCTCTTAGACACACTTGTTCAGCCTCAGTATAATTCCTTTCTATACCTAGATAGTGACTACACTACTAGTGCCGAAGGTTTGCTAAATCTTCTATTCTCCACCTGTTTTCCATAGGTTGATGACCCAGAGTACATGGTCAAAGACCACAGGCCTAGTGACCGCCTACTTTTCCAGCAATGTACCACCCCAGCTGATCTACTCGGATAGGATAAACTTATTGCTCTCTGTATCAATCAATGCTTAAATTATCCAATGAAATAATTAAGTGGTGGAATTATTAATGGATTAGATACTAGATAGATGAACCAACATGTACTGCTCTCTGCACTGATCAATGCTTAAATTATCCAAAGGAATAATTATAATTAAGTGGTAGAATTACTGACAGGATAAACCTTTTGCTCTTTGCATTGATTAATTCTTAAATTATCTGACAGAATAAGTTGTAAGTGACTGCAGTGAATAAGTAATTCCCTTTGCTCTCTGCAGTAATCCATGCTTAATTATATAATATAATAGTGTAATCAGAAAATCTGAGAAAATTTCTTGGAAATTAAGATTCTTTAAAAAAATAGCATTTTGTAACTTATATATAACTTACACATTTTATTTCCTTAGTAATTCTATTAGTAATTGTCACATGCTTATTCTGTCGGATAATTGTTCTGTTGTACAAATTGATCAGTGCAAAGAGCAGTACATGTATATTTTTATTCAATCAATAATTCATCACTTATTTAGATAATTTGTACAAATTTATCAGTGCAAAAAGCAATACATATATATTTTTATTCTATCAGTAATTCTGTCAGTAATTCTACCACTTATTCTGTTGGATAATTTGTTCAAATTGATTAATGCAGACAGCAATACATATAGGTTCATTTTACTAGTAATCTATCAATATAATCCTATCAGTAATTCTGCCACTTATTCCATTGGATAATATTTTTATATATCTCAGAAAGTCTTATAGATTGATGCACATTATTCGACATAATATCCAAGGGAATTATGCAGCAAAATATTGGATAGAAAAAGTCACACATCTAAAAAGGTCTTTTTGTTGCAATGCCCCTATTTGCGACCCCCCTCTTAGTCTATTGGCGCATACTTGGGAGGGTTGCTTTCACAAATGCAAAATTTCACAACCACTAAATCATTTACTTTCACAACTATGAAACTTCATAACCGCGAAACTTCACAACCGCTAATTTTTTTGCAGTCACTTTCATAAACACGAAACTTCACAAATGCGAAACTTCACAACCGCTAAATCACCCACTTTCATAAGCACGAAACTTCACAAATGCGAAACTTCACAACCGCTAAATGTCATCTACTTTCACAACCGCGAAACTTCATAACCGCAAAACTTCACAACCGCTAAAAAGACTGCAGTATATGAAAGTATGTGCAAAATTTTTAATAGTTATGAAGTTTTGTGGTTGTGAAAGTAGATGACATTTAGCGGTTGTGAAGTTTTGCGTTTGTGAAGTTTCACGGTTGTGAAGTTTCGCGTTTGTGAAAGTGACAGCAAAAAATTTAGTGGTTGTGAAGTTTCGCATTTGTGAAAGTGACAGCAAAAAAATTAGTGGTTGTGAAGTTTTGCATTTATGAAATTTAGCGCTTATGAAAGTAGGTGATTTAGTGGTTGTGAAATTTTGCGGTTGTGAAGTTTTGCGTTTATGAAAGTGACTGCAAAAAAGTTAGCGGTTGTAAAGTTTTGAGTTTGTAAAGTTTCGCGTTTATGAAAGCAAGTGCTTTTAGCGGTTATGAAATTTCGCGTTTATGAAACCCACCTACTTGGGATAGATCTAACCCTTCCCTATGTAGTGTATAAAGCAACAAAAATTATTGTATGCATAGTGCATACTTGGAACTTTATTATGGTAAAAGACTTAGTATGCCAGTTTCTAAAAGAATATTAGAAGGAAGTTCTTATAGGCCAAATTATATTAGAAAGCAACAAAAGGGTATCATTATGCAGAATGAACACATTTAATTAAAGAAATAAAAGGCGTCTAGTACTGCTTACAAGGTCATTGCCTAGTTGGCAAAAATATGACACTGAAGTTTAATAAAGAAAGTTAATCAATCTAGAAATTAGAATAAGCTATAAAGGGCCTAACCTTTTTGATAGCTTGCTAGTGTAATAAGCCTATGGCTATAGAAACATAGTTTTAAATGAGACAAATGCAACAAGGACAATGTAAATTAGGTCTAGCCTAGACTGTTTGCAATTGCAATTGCCCTAAAAAGTAAAAACATTGCAATATATATAGTGTACAAGGTACAAGGTAGGCCTATTGCCAGTATTGGTAAATGTATAATTTTTTGTTAACTATGAAGGCAAGGATATCACTAACAACAGACCCAGGAATCCAGGATCTGGATAGACCAAATCAATAGCCTAGTGACTAGTAGTAGTAGGCCCAGTCTGATATATGAAGATAATGTAGATTATTATTACATTAGGCCTAGGCTAGGCGGTTACGAAAACTATTATAAAAAATTACGAATAGGCCTATTCTGGTTTATTTTTCCTTCTGTTAGTGATGTCAATGATAAACTACCTCTTTGGTCGTACTTTTAAGCGGTTCCCAGCTCGGCACTGCAAACTTCTTTGGATTAAAAAATTCCAGGTCTAGATGTTTTTTTTAAATCCAAATTTTAAAGTAAGAAACTTAACCAGTTTTAAGAGCAGCCTATTAAGTTAAGATAAAGACACAGCTTATGGAGAGTTGATTTTTTTTCTTTTAAACACTTTTTCTCTTAGATATTTTCCTTTTTGTTATTTTTGGCAACATCTTTTAAATTGTAGTTTTTCCTAGACACTCGCATTAAATCGCATTTTAGAAGAATCGTTTTGCGTCAAATCAAGGTCATACGGTATCTGTTTTTTTTATTATTCCCTACTTAAAATCTTGTCGTTCTGTTGTTCATCGTTAGTCGTTCGAAAAAACCGTTACAATTCCAGACGCTCTTTCAAATACCTTACTTATACAAATATCGTAAATCGTATTCATCGATTATGTATAAAAAAATAATAAACTTTTTGAACAAATATTAAATACATCGAATCATATTGGCAAAACAGGCTCTTTGCCTGAGCCAAACTTACTACTACTGCTACTACTACTACTACTACTACTACTACTACTTTCGAACCATAAAGCTCTTAGCTCTTAAAACACGGGTGCTGGTCATTTCGTCAACTGCTAGTTCGTCAACTGGGTTGACGAATTGACTAACATTTTAAGGTGGTCTCACTTGCAGTTGACGAAATGACCAAGGTTTTAGATTGTTTCATTAGTCAGTTGACGAAATGACCTGAGAATGTTAGTTACTTCGTCTACAGTTTGCAAATGTCATAACATGTACATCAACTAACGCATTACTAACCGTAATGAGCACCTAAAATAAAATTTGCGACACTCATAAATCGTATAAAATCACTGGAAGCCGGTTTTTGCTGCAAAATTCATTAGCGACAGAGGTAGTTTTTGTTTTTCAGCTAGAAACTCAAAAGTCTCACCTTACATTTCTTTTGAAATCTGGGCTTTTGAAGTGAAAATCTGGGCAATCACAAGTTTACTGGAGACTGGAAAGCTAGCTAAGTTAGGGAACAGGACAAATTTTTTAATGTATTTTTGGACATTATGCAAAAATCTAAGGCAAATTAAGCAAGCAATAGTACTTTTAAGACCTCTCAGTCTCACCCCACCCCATAACATCCACTTTGGTTATAATTTGATGTGGTGCAAAAACAAAAGAACTGTTGAGCAAAAAATACAAAAAGAAATGATTTAAAATATGTACGAGTTCACACACTTAGCAAGGTTCAAGTGTATCTATCTATCATGATATAGAAAATAGTTTGTATAATGATTATACATATATTTTAATTATTTATTTCATTGCTGGGTTTGTTAGGGTATCTTGTCAATCTGGCAATAGGATGCTCTAGCAACAAACAATCCGGCAATAGGCCTAGTAAAAACAGTGATAGTCAATCTAGTAACAACTTTTAATTGTAATAAAAAGCTATTAAATCAGCTATTTGCTTTTCTTGGCATTTAAACAGATTAGAGAGCTTGTAGTATTATATCCCATTTTTAGTATATGGATTTATTACTATATTTATTACTGTTATTAATATATTAATATTATTAAGAATATTTATTTATTTATTTAAAACAATATAGATAGAAATAGTTTTGAGGATTAGAAGTTAGTGGGTTCAAAATCAATAGGTTTCAATGTTTTTTTATAATGATGATATTGCTTTGAAAAATGGGAAACTGCATTAGATTGATGCATTCTCTAATTTCACTGAGGGCTGCGTACTAGTTTTATAATCAAATGACTTGTAAATATTGTAGGAGTTCACTTGTAACACATACAGATAAACATTGCATCAATTGTAGTATTTACAACAACAAAATATGCAACACCGCATGCACAGTCACAGTTAGAGCAAGGCATGTTAGATGGCGCGCTGCAGAGCCTGGGAGCAAAGTCAGCTCCATTGGCAGTGTCGGGCACCCCAGCGTCGCACAGTAGGCAGTCCACATATTGATGGGTTTGGGCCTGACCCCGCCTGAACGGACCTCGGAAGGTGAGCAGCAGGACATCTTAAATAGGTTGGGGGCAGTAGCCCTCAGCCTCAATCATGTGGCCCACCAGTTGAAGTTGCCACTGGCGCAGGATGGTGGACAGGCATTGTAGCTTGGCCTGATCATATAGGGCCTTGGTCCCGATGCTCTCGTCAACTTGAAAGGCTGCACAGAGCAGCCCTGAGTGCACCAAGTCCAGCTGCCACTCTAGCAGGACGGTTTCGACCACTGCCTGCCACAGCCAAACCCTTTGGCAGTTGGGCAGCACTTCAGACTAGAGGACGGCTTGGATTGAACGAAAGGCTACCCAGGCAAGTCCTCTGCACCATTGGAGGTCCTCTTCCACATGGGGCACCAGACCGCCAAGGTAGGTGAACCGCTGGCAGTGTGCGAGCCTGGTCGTCTGCCCATCTGCACCGTGTATTTAGATATATTATTATATTTAATTGCTTGAGGTAACACTATAAATTATATAAGAAGTATAGCCATTATGTATATTTTTTATTAGAAAAGATATACTCTCCTAAAGTTAATTCTTTATATATATAAGTAAAATTAAAAACTACATATAAAGTTGTATTTTGTATCTAAAATCCATAAAATCTATAATACAAAATCTGTTGCCAGATTGTCTGTTACCATTTTGATTGTTGCCAGATTGTATGTTGCTAGAGTATCTTGTTGCCAGATTGACTAAATACTATGTATTTTGGAATCTTCTTGGCTTGAGTTAATCACTTAAAATTATAGCATTTTTAACTTCTATTATTCTATTTGGCTTTACTATACTGTACTGTGCCTTATTCAAAGTATGAAAATGAGCTACTAGCTTCAAGCACTATAGGTTTTTTGTTTTAGCTCATTAATTATCTAAGTTTTTTAATTCATTATTACCAATATAACTACTTGAGGGGTGTCCAAAAAGTAGTGATACTTTTGCTCGTATAGCTTTACTGTATGCTTGAAAATCAGCAAGTTTGGTGTTGTTGGAAAGCGGAACATATCAGCTTTAATTTGACTACAAACATTTAACAAAAACATAACCTATAACAAAGTTATGGATAGAAACACACAACAAGGTCGACCATAGAGTTACAATGAATTTGTGCATGGTGCAACAGGTCAAGAAGTTGCAACAGTTAATATGCCTCATCATCATCAGGGAGGGAAGCTTTCTCGACATAATTGCCCATCAATTGCACGCACTTCTCCCAGCGACGAAACAAGCAATCAATCACATCTGCGTAGATCTGTCGTGGAATCACATGCAGAAGTACTCTGTGGACTTCCTGTTCGAGATGATCACGGTTGGCATGGACATGGCCCCTCAGGTGGCGCTTCAATTGAGGGAAAAGGGCAAAATCCGCAGGTGCCAGATCTGGCGAATATGGCGGATGAGGCAGAAGGTCAAACTTTAGCTTTTTGATGGCCTCCATTGTTTGGCGGGCAGTATGCGGCCGGGCATTGTCATGATGCAAGATGACTGGCTTGACTCCTGAGTGCCGCTTGTTTTGGATGTCTGCCTTCAGGCTTGCAAGGAGAGATGAATAACGGTCTGCGTTGATCGTCGTTGAAGTCAATGGTAATTGGGCCATTAAAGTCAAAGAAAACTGACAGCATGATTTTCTTACAGTGAGTTTCACGGCAAGCCTTGAGTGGTGGGTCGGAACCCTTGAGTGCCCACACTTTAGACTCTTGCTTTATTGACGGGTCAAAATGTCTCATTGCCAGTAACAATCAACTGGCGGAACTGATTCCAGCCACCGCGTTGACTCACCAGATTCAGGTTGCTTTGGCATGTCTGCTGGCACTGCAGTCGCATATCAGCAGTGAGGAGCTTCGGGACCCAGCAGGCGCTCAGCTTAGCGAAGTTCATGTTGGTCAGGCAGAGATGGACTGTTGATCGTGGGGTGTCGAGTCTGTCAGCAATCTCACGAATTGTCAATCTGCAGTCTTCTTCCAGAAGATCAAGAATCCGGTCAGCCAAAGCCTTTGAGCTTGGTGCGGATGGCCTTCCTGACCTTGGCAAGTCAGCCAAATTTTTTCTTCCTGACTCAAATTGCTCGACCCATCGGTACACCATCATGCGACTTACTGCTTCGGCTCCATGAATGCTGCACAGATGATGGTAAATCTCCTGTCCACTTTTTCCGATACTCCATAGGGTGTGAATTGCATGTCGCTGTCCTTCCTTTGAGTGCATGTCCATAACTGTCGGCTGAACAAAATCTGGTCTTGAAAAAGCAACCGCTTGAGAAAGAAGAATGAAGCAAGCTGGCAGTGCAAAGAAGACTTAGCCATAATTTTACCACAGACAAAACAGCACCACTCGAATGCTTATAAAATGCTCGTAACAGAGAATATTGAGCACTCGATATTCTCTGGCTGCTGGATATTCTCCGGCTCGTAAAAACTCAGCAAGATTTACCATACAGTTTTTTTTGTAAGTCTATGGGCCATCCTTGCTCAAATAGACAGTGATAACTTTCTTTAAAAACAACATACGAGATTGATTTTTCAGTCAAATTAAAGCTGATATTTTCCGCTTTCCAACAACACAAAACTTGCTGATTTTCAAGCATGCAGTAAAGCTATACGAGCAAAAGTAACACTACTTTTTGGACACCCCTCGTATTACTTGATTGAATTATATTCTAATATATTATTCACTAAGTCACTACAGGCTTTAGTCTACAACAAAATCTAGATACTAAGTATAAAAATCAAAAAATGCTATTTGGATACCAATTGATACTAATCTTTTCATTTGTAATGAACTTAAGTAAAGAACTTAAGAAATATTTTAATAGAGAGTAGTAAGACTATTTTAATGTCTTATATGATCTCTATTTTGATCACAAAATTAATATTGTGATATCATTGTTTACCAAAGGCTATTCCTATTATCATTTATTTTCTATCTTATTGTTATTACTTTTTAATACAATTCATTTTTTTCAGAGTAAGAGTCAGTAATAGAGGGTAATAAAATTAATTTATTATTTAGATTTCAATATATTATAAGCAGTAACCAGTATATAACTATATATAAGTATATAAGTAATAAAATTAATATATAATGGGTAGTACAAACTGAAAAAATAAAAAGGCTTTAATTATAGGACAATGGACAAGTATGGTCTATGCTTTTGTTTTTTTTATCTTCTAACTATTAGGCCTACAAAATGATAAAAATATGCTTATACTTTGTAGATAGTGAATAGTTAAAGCTTTGATTTAGGGGAAAGACATTTTTCTTTATTGGAAATTAATTTGGCATCTATTCTATGGTATAAATAGAAACTTAGTAGGGATCCCAAGGGGAATGGATATTCAAACTCTAAATTGCACTAGTTATACAACTTAGTTTTGCAACTTGGCCAAAAACAATATTAAAAATGTCATTTTTATCAGAACTTATCTAATTATGCTAATTTTACAACTAAAATTTGGTCTGCCACAAATTTTGCTAGCTAGGCCTATATTGGCTTGGTAAGCCAGCAGTTGCACATGTACACTTGTATGCTCAGGGGGATTAGCCTATATTTTGCCAAGTTTCTTAGTACTACATAGATAGTGCAGTAGTGGTTATATCATGTAGATATCATTAAGTTATATTGAGCTACATTAAGTCATAAGAACAACAAAATGTACTGCCTTCATGTCAAGGAGACAAAACAGTCACAATGGCTACATACCATGATGCCACCAATCTGATTGCACTTTTGCACTCTTCTGATATTCAAACTGTTCGGGAGACTGAATCTTTCTTGCGGGAGCATCTGCAGATTGGTAATTGTTCCTTTCAATTAACAAAATGCTTTAATTTTGTTTATGTGACCTGATTCTTAAGTCACTTACTTGCTAATTAAAATTGAAGGCAAAGACAGCAGCGGCCTCGTGTGCGCTCTAGTTGACGACTACATTGTAGCTCAGGACGAGTGCACACTGTCCCTGCTAGGATTGGTCGAAGATCCTCTGGATAAGGTTTGCTGATCTGACTGCTTTCTGTGTTATTTTCAGTATGCTAATGTATGGAAAAGTTATAATCAAAGTTCATAGCTTTGGGTTAATTATAGTTTTACAGGAGATTGCTTACTGACGAGTAGAGGATTGATTGATTGTTAAGCAAATGTTTTGAAAATCTTGAGACCTTGATTAAGGCAGATGGAGGCTACTTGGCTTATTTAATTTAGCTGAAGCCTTCAACGTCTCCCAATCCCCGCTGAAGGGACCCAATCTCAAGGTGGCCCAAGCACTGACTCCTGGAGGACCCATGTCTGTTCCAGTGACATAATCTGACACCCCGTTTAACAGCAATTTCCATCAAGACCTGCTCCCTGTCTAACTACTAACATTTCCCTAGGGCTACTAGGGAAATCTACTATCTATATCCAGGACCTGCACCGGAGCGGTTACGAAAATTAGATTTCTCGGTAGTTGCACGTACTCTTTTGCACTACTTGAGTAGTCTGATTTTCGTTCGGCATGGCTGGTTCCAGCAGGTAGTTCCTCTGGATAAAAGCGCTTACCGCGCCCATTGGCTTTCCAGCTGCCTTAATCGTTTCCGGTGATCTTGTGTGCGTGCTTTCAGCTTGATTGGCTGCGGCATGATTGATTCGCTTGATTCGCTTCGCTCGCTCTTTCTCGCTATCTACTACTAACATTTCCCTAGGGCTACTACTACTACTAAACTACTAATAGTAGCGTAAAAGCAAAAAAACTGCTGTCATCACAATTTCTATAGTTTGCGATTACAATTGGGTTTGTGAGTCTGTAAGGTTCAAGACCAAATGAGAAAGATTAATAACTCAAAAGCCTTATGAGTAAGTTTAAAAATGAGGTCTTAAGGAATTGCTATTCCTGCTGGTAATTGTGCAGTTACTGTATTATCAAACACGCATGCCGAAACCTCTACAGGACTTGTCCGACCGCATAGCCGAACACCTGAGAGCGGACTCCTCTCGAGTGCACGCTATGAACCTCCTTGGCCGACTAGTTCAACGCCAGCCTCTCTGGCTGTCCTCGATCTTCTCTAACGGACTGTTCCAGACTCTGCTTCGATTGCTATTAAAATGCGATCCGCCAGCCGATCTGCCGTTTGCTATCAGCGGCGGCCTCCTGCTGTGCACCTTGGTGCCTCTGTCGGCCGGCTGCCTCACGCCGCACCTGTCCGACATCTGCAGCCTGCTGGTCCGCATGGCGGCCGCCGCTAGCAGGCGCTCCGTTGATCCGCCACCATCGCCGTCGACTGCAGCGCCGCCAACGTCAGTCGCAGTTACCGCGGCTTCAACTGATGATTTGCCGCTGCTGCACCTGCACGCAACCGTGTACGCCCTGTTCAACCGGCTGTACGCCATCTTCCCCAACTACCTGTTGGATTACCTGCGCTCCCAGTTGAAACGAAATAGTCGCGAATTCGCTCCGCTATTTAATTCGATATTCCGCGATTTACTGAGCCGAGTCAGAGCTCACCCGCTGCTGGTGGCCGGTACTAAAGACGCCGAACTGCAGGCGCAGCGCTGGCGTCGGGTGACCTCGGCTGACCTCATGCTGGAGTGCGGCCGCTACTGCCTGGACCTGGTCGAGACCACAGCTGGCGAGGCCGGCATTCAACTGGCGGCTACGTGCAGGCAGTTGGAGCAGCAACAGCAGCAGGCGGTTAGCGAGGAGGCTCGCGACCTGCTGGCCTCATCTCAGTTGGGGCAAAGCCAGTCGCATCAGCTGCAGACTTCCGGTGCCGATGCCGGAGTGGATTCCAATGCCGCTGCCGCTCCGGCAACTGCTGCGGCTGATGCTGACGCTCAGGATGAGCTGATGCTGCAACAGGTGAGTGCAATTTTGTAGTTCTCCCACTGGACCCAAGTTTTCCCACTGAGATTCTCTTGCCGAGAATTCAGTGCCAGGATTTGGCGATTCGCACAGCGAGGGCTCGGAAATCCAGGTCATACGAGTGTTAGGACGGATGCCCTGAAATCTATTTAAAAATTTGTAGCCACTGCACTGCTACACACTTTAGGCATGTGCATGTACATCACATTGTGTCGCCTCAGAAGCGCCTGGGAGTGGTTTCAGAGTCGTAGGCAATAAAACACCTCAAATTGACTCTTAGGCGACTCTTCGACGACTTTTTGGCGACTCGTACCGTGACATCTCGTCATTTTAGAGTCGTGTAGAGTTGCTTCGGTCCTATTTTACCTGTGTTACCTTCAACGACTCTGAAACCACTTTGGGGCGACGCAAGTGACTTCGGGACGCTTCTTACCTTTTTATCATATCGGGAAAAATAGAAAGGCGCAGTGAATTTAGGGGCGCTAAAAAATCCCCATAAATCGTAGCAACAAGTATTGTTACGGAAATCAAGGAAATCCCCAAAATCCCGCCTATAAATCAGGGAAATCCCAAATATCCCGCCTATAAATCAGGGAAATCCAAAATATACCGCCTATAAATCAGGGAAATCCCCAATATACCGCCTTTAAATCAGGGAAATCCCAAAAATCCCGCCTATAAATCAGGGAAATCCCAAATATCCCGCCTATAAATCAGGGAAATCCCAAATAAACCGCCTATAAATCAGGGAAATCCCAAATATACCGCCTATAAATCAGGGAAATCCCAAATATCCCGCCTATAAATCAGGGAAATCCCAAATATCCCGCCTAAAAATCAGGGAATTCCCAAATATCCCGCCTAAAAATCCCGATAAATCAAGGAAATCCCCAATATCCCGCCTACAAATCCCTAAAATCAAGAAAGCCCTCATTATGTCGCTCGTGCCCCATCTCCCACACTGCTCAGGTGCTCCCAGAGGACGGCACATTTCCATCCAAGGAGTCGTTCCTGTGCTCCAGTCTGGTCCGCCGGGTGCGCACCCGCCTGTACACGCACCAGCCAGGCTCCGCCGATCCCTACTCAGCTGAGCTGGCTGTGTCTCCCATTGTGTCAGCTTCCGCCTCGTCAGCTGGCGGCCAACTCTGGCTTCGTCAGTTGCAGCAGCAGCAGCAGTCGCTGGCGCATCGGCATCGAAAGCTGCCGCTGCCAGGCCAAAGGAGGCGCTCCTTGAGCTCTCCCGCTCTGCTAGACGTGGAGCTGGCATCGCAGGAGCAGCAAAATCATAATCAGCAGCAGCAGCAGCGGCAGATTCGATTTAGTGGTAAAGAGAACAAAAAAGCAGCTGCTGACGTGGACGATGGGAGAGCGCAGCCTTCTAATAAATCCAATGAAAGCGACAGAGCAACGGAGCAGGTGCAGAACTTTTTTTGCAGGATATTTTTTAAACACAGCGAATTCCTTTCTCAGCCTCTGGCTAATCTCCTCAAGGATCTGTAAAAAAAAATCTCACTGAGAATCTCCACCCACCAATACCCCGAATCTCACGCACCAATACCCAGATAATCTCACCCAGCCAGCACCCAGAGAATCTCACCCAACCAGCACCCAGAGAATCTCACCCAACCTGCACCCAGAGAATCTCACCCAGCCAGCACTCAGAGAATCTCACCCAGCCAGCACCCAGAGAATCTCACCCAACCAGCACCCAGAGAATCTCACCCAACCAGCACCCAGAGAATCTCACCCAGCCAGCACCCAGAGAATCTCACCCAGCCAGCACCCAGAGAATCTCACCCAGCCAGCACCCAGAGAATCTCACCCAGCCAGCACCCAGAGAATCTCACCCAGCCAGCACCCAGAGAATCTCACCCAACCAGCACCCAGAGAATCTCACCCAGCCAGCACCCAGAGAATCTCACCCAACCAGCACCCAGAGAATCTCACCCAGCCAGGACCCAGAGAATCTCACCCAACCAGCACCCAGAGAATCTCACCCAACCAGCACCCAGAGAATCTCACCCAACCAGCACCCAGAGAATCTCACCCAACCGCGCCCAAGTCAGCACAGCCAGGTGTTGGACACAGCTCACTCAGCTGCCCCATCCAAATTCAGTCAACAGACTGCGGTGCCAGCAGCAACGGCCTGCAGCTCCGGCCGCCCCCAGCGGTGCTCAGCCGGGACAGCCAGTCGTACGCCGAGCTGTTCCTGTCCGCCCTGCCCATGTTCCCCTTGGCCAAGTGTCCGGAGTGCGGCCACGTGTCCGCCGGGCCGCACTTGTACTGCCAGCCGGCGGCCGCCTGCAGTCAGCCGCTGCCGCAGTGCCTCAGCCTGGCTCCAGCCGATCTCCTTGACGCCGCCGTCATCTGCTCGGCCGAGCTGCATCAATTATTTCTTGAGCAGCGGCAGATAAAGCAGAATACTGGTAAAGCCGCTGAGCCAAGCAAATTGGAGCAGCAACTGCGCGCCCAGCTGCTGCAATCCCGCTGTCTGCTGATGTACGAGCGCCACCGCCGGGAGCTGCACGCCCAGCGGAACCGCCGCCTCCTGGCCCGCCTGGTCCGGCTGCGCAGTCTGGAGGCCGAAGCCGAGGACGCCAGGCGTCTCGGCAGGTCGAAAATTCTTCAACGAGTCGACGAACTTGAGAGCTGCCTGTTGAACGAGCGCGCCGAGTGGCAGCGGGAGCGAGCCGAACTGCTCGAACAGGCCGAGTCCGCCCGCCGACTCGCCGACGAACGGGCGCGAGAAGCGGCGGCCTCAAAGGACAAGGCCCGCTCGGCTGCCGACCTCTGCCAGGACCTGCGCCGCCTGCTTGAGGAAGAGCGGAATCAGCGGATGCGAGCTCAGGCCCGGCTGGAGAATGCGGAGTTGGAACTGCTGGCCTGCAAGTCTGATGGAGAGGTTCGGCCCTTTGCTATTGGCTATCACCTGCGATTGCCCCCTTCACCAACCCTGATTGCCCCCTTCACCAACCCGATTGCCCCCTTCACCAACCCCGATTGCCCCTTCACCAACCCTGATTGCCCCCTTCACCAACCCCGATTGCCCCCTTCACCAACCCGATTGCCCCCTTCACCAACCCCGATTGCCCCCTTCACCAACCCTGATTGCCCCGTTCACCAACCCCGATTGCCCCCTTCACCAACCCTGATTGCCCCCTTCACCAACCCCGATTGCCCCCTTCACCAATCCTGATTTCCCCAATCAGCAACCTCAATTGCCCTAATAACCAACCCCAATTGCCCCAATCAACAACCCCAATTGCCGCAATCACCAACCCAATTGCCCCAATCACCAACCATAATTGCCCCAATCACCAACCCCAATTGTCCCCTTCACCAACCCCGATTGCCGCCTTCACCAACCCCGATTGCCCCCTTCACCAACCCTGATTGCCCTCTTCACCAACCCTGATTGCCCCCTTCACCAACCCCGATTGCCCCCTTCACCAATCCTGATTGCCCCAGTCAGCAACCTCAATTGCCCTAATAACCAACCCCAATTGCCCCAATCAACAACCCCAATTGCCGCAATCACCAACCCCAATTGCTCCAATCACCAACCATAATTGCCCCAATCACCAACCCCAATTGTCCCCTTCACCAACCCCGATTGCCGCCTTCACCAACCCCGATTGCCGCCTTCACCAACCCCGATTGCCCCCTTCACCAACCCTGATTGCCCCCTTCACCAACCCTGATTGCCCCCTTCACCAACCCCGATTGCCCCCTTCACCAACCCCAATTGCCCCCTTCACCAACCCCGATTGCCCCCTTCACCAACCCCGATTGCCCCCTTCACCAATCCTGATTTCCCCAATCAGCAACCTCAATTGCCCTAATAACCAACCCCAATTGCCCCAATCAACAACCCCAATTGCCGCAATCACCAACCCCAATTGCCCCAATCACCAACCATAATTGCCCCAATCACCAACCCCAATTGTCCCCTTCACCAACCCCGATTGCCGCCTTCACCAACCCCGATTGCCCCCTTCACCAACCCTGATTGCCCTCTTCACCAACCCTGATTGCCCCCTTCACCAACCCCGATTGCCCCCTTCACCAATCCTGATTGCCCCAGTCAGCAACCTCAATTGCCCTAATAACCAACCCCAATTGCCCCAATCAACAACCCCAATTGCCGCAATCACCAACCCCAATTGCTCCAATCACCAACCATAATTGCCCCAATCACCAACCCCAATTGTCCCCTTCACCAACCCGATTGCCGCCTTCACCAACCCCGATTGCCGCCTTCACCAACCCGATTGCCCCCTTCACCAACCCTGATTGCCCCCTTCACCAACCCTGATTGCCCCCTTCACCAACCCCGATTGCCCCCTTCACCAACCCCAATTGCCCCCTTCACCAACCCCGATTGCCCCCTTCACCAACCCCGATTGCCCCCTTCACCAACCATAATTGCCCCAATCACCAACCCCAATTGCCCCAATCACCAACCCCAATTATCCCAATCAACAACCTCAATCACCAACCCCAATTGTCCCCTTCACCAACCCCAATTATCCCAATCAACAACCTCAATCACCAACCCCAATTGTCCCCTTCACCAACCCCAATTGCCCCAATCACCAACCCCAATTATCCCAATCACCAACCTCAATCACCAACCCCAATTGCCCCAATCACCAACCCCAATTATCCCAATCACCAACCTCAATCACCAACCCCAATTGTCCCCTTCACCAATCTCAATCACCAACCCCAATCACCTACCCGTCACCCAACTAATCTCCATCACCCGGATCTGCCGCCACTCAGACGGCCCAGGCCGCCGGCCGCCAGCTGCAGGAGGCGCAGCGCAGGCTGCTTGTCCTCGGCGACCTCCTCGCCAAGTCGGAGACCAGCCTGCGTCAGCGAGATGCCCAACTTGACGAGCTTCGATTTCTTCGCTTGCACGCCGAACGACTTGAAAAGCGTTCAATTACTATGGAAACGGAGCTAGATCAGCTTCATCAATTATTAGGCTCCAATCCTAGGTCACCGGACCCGCAGCCTCTTGTCGACGACAGTTTAACGCAGCAGGCAGCAATCGCGACCGCCGACGCTACGGAGGAGTTGGCTCAGCTGAGGCGGGAGAACGCCGAGCTGAAGCGGAGGCTGGCCCAGCGGGACCTTGACGCCGACTTGCTGGCGGTCAGTCGCATCGCCGGGCCGGCCGCCTCTGACTGCAGCTGCTGCCCCTTGGTGCGCATGACCAACTCGCTGACTGGCTAGCTCAGGATCACATGTGATTTGACAGAATCGCTCAGGATCACATGTGATTTGACAGAATCGCTCAGGATCACATGTGATTTGACAGAATCGCTCAGGATCACATGTGATTTGACAGAATCGCTCAGGATCACATGTGATTTGACAGAATCGCTCAGGATCACATGTGATTTGACAGAATCGCTCAGGATCACATGTGATTTGACAGAATCGCTCAGGATCACATGTGATTTGACAGAATCGCTCAGGTTCACATGTAATTTGACAGAATCGCTCAGGATCACATGTGATTTGACAGAATCGCTCAGGATCACATGTGATTTGACAGAATCGCTCAGGATCACATGTAATTTGACAGAATCGCTCAGGATCACATGTGATTTGACAGAATCGCTCAGGATCACATGTGATTTGACAGAATCGCTCAGGATCACATGTGATTTGACAGAATCGCTCAGGATCACATGTGATTTGACAGAATCGCTCAGGATCACATGTGATTTGACAGAATCGCTCAGGATCACATGTGATTTGACAGAATCGCTCAGGATCACATGTGATTTGACAGAATCGCTCAGGATCACATGTGATTTGACAGAATCGCTCAGGATCACATGTGATTTGACAGAATCGCTCAGGATCACATGTGATTTGACAGAATCGCTCAGGATCACATGTGATTTGACAGAATCGCTCAGGATCACGTGTGATTTAACAGAATCGCTCAGGATCACATGTGATTTGACAGAATCGCTCAGGATCACGTGTAATTTGACAGAATCGCTCAGGATCACGTGTAATTTGACAGAATCGCTCAGGATCACATGTGATTTGACAGAATCGCTCAGGATCACATGTAATTTGACAGAATCGCTCAGGATCACATGTGATTTGACAGAATCGCTCAGGATCACATGTGATTTGACAGAATCGCTCAGGATCACATGTGATTTGACAGAATCGCTCAGGATCACATGTGATTTGACAGAATCGCTCAGGATCACATGTGATTTGACAGAATCGCTCAGGATCACATGTGATTTGACAGAATCGCTCAGGATCACATGTGATTTGACAGAATCGCTCAGGTTCACATGTAATTTGACAGAATCGCTCAGGATCACATGTGATTTGACAGAATCGCTCAGGATCACATGTGATTTGACAGAATCGCTCAGGTTCACATGTAATTTGACAGAATCGCTCAGGATCACATGTGATTTGACAGAATCGCTCAGGTTCACATGTAATTTGACAGAATCGCTCAGGATCACATGTGATTTGACAGAATCGCTCAGGATCACATGTGATTTGACAGAATCGCTCAGGTTCACATGTAATTTGACAGAATCGCTCAGGATCACGTGTGAGTCCTGTAATTTCCTTGCAAATAACCTGTGCCTTTTCTTATCCGGTTGTCTCTAATTGTCTTTCCAAACAGCTCCATACATCGTTTGAACTGGTCATAAAATTCTTACTGACTACTCCCTCTTCTACTACTGTTAGTAGGTAGCTTCGATTTCTGTTAGTGCACAACACCTATGCTTAGCTTGAATTTGCATGAAGGCATAACGTGTGTGCTTTTCTAGACACGAAAATATCGTTGGTTATCAGCATCCTAAATAAGTAATTTCCCAGTCTGACTTATTATGCTATATTGATTTGCATTGTAGTAACTTTCATTGTTACTAATACATTTATTTATTTATTATTATTGCCGTCTACATTCCTTACATCTGGTATTCTTAATATGTATGATTTATTCATTCTTGAACAGATTGTAAATAAAAAATAATCTATGACTATTTTATTATATATGCCGCACTGTCATTCATTTAGATCCATTCTATTTTCTTGAAAGAAACTGTTTTTATTTTTTGTTATTTTTATCGGAATTTTCTACTTATAGTAGAACTATTTAGAAGATTAAGATTTAAAATTCTTCACTTGAAAGTCGGAGGCTGGAGCAAATCTAGTTAAAAACAAGGAAATAGTCTTTTTTTAGCATAGAACGATGGAAGCAAAGGTTAATATAAAAAAAATCAAAGCAAACTTTGTATTCGTTTATTGACGTTGACGATATAATTGTAATACGGCAATTCGTGGACTTGCATGATCTTCAAATCACTCTTAAACCTGATTATGATTTACTACACACATTTTGTACAGCTATTCATTCAGTTTTGGCTGAAATACAATTACAAGACAGCAAGATTCGTTCAAGTATAGTGGGCTATGTTAAATCAGGTTTATTTATGTCGTTGAGCGTCTCATAGTTCGTCGGCCAAGTGGTCTAGGGGTATGATTCTCGCTTCGGGTGCGAGAGGTCCCGGGTTCGAATCCCGGCTTGGCCCCCATCTTTTTTCTGATCCTCAACTTCACTTACTTTGGAAACTCGCTGAGTACTTTTACCTATCTTAGGCCGTATAATATTTTACAACTCCTTAAGTTAGTTAATTTGCAATGTACATTGTCATTATTTATTTAATTTTTTTTCGACTCGTACAAAAAATTAATTTATTTAGCTAATCAACAAACTGGTTGCGTCTTTTTGAAAATAATAATGGTTTGCTTTCAATTACAGAAAATATTAAATTAGACTTTATAATCATATTGATTTAGTTATAAATTGTATCAAAACATCCCCGATATGTATCGAAAAATTCATTTTTGGGTTAATCAATTTATATTATTTAATTTATTTAAAAATAATTTCGAAATTACGACTTTTAATTGATTAAAATCCAAAACTCTATCCTGTTAATGGTCGTGATACTCAAACCATTCTAAAACCATATTTAAACATTACATACCATGTTTTAGGTTAGGCACTGACTTTATTTTAGAGTAATTTTAGGTTGAAGCGGAAATATTTTAAACTACTTACAGTAGTTGAACTACTTCATCTGAAATTTTCAAAACTGCCATTAAATTACAGGCATAAAATCATGGGAAATCAAGAGTAAGGTAAATGCTACAAAAATCAATGTACAAAACTCAATTAATGTACACTTACCATTAAAGCAATGGAAGTGAAACGAGTGTGAATGCATGGTCCTGATCAAGCCCTTTCAACGCGTATAATGGTAATAATTTAGCCACACTGGAAGCCACCCTTTTTTAATACACAAACAGTACTGTGTCGCTTATGCCCCCGTTGAGCCGCCACTGCCCCCTTATACACGTACGTATCACTTTGCTACGAGTACTATTTTTTCAAAATAGTATCGATTTTTTACTTTACGTTTATTGCCTACTCGCGCGGGCAAGTGCAAGCATACTTTGCCCAGCCCAACCGCAAGCCACACGGCAATTCACTCTGTTTTTCTAATTATTAAAAGTGTGTGCCATTTTCAAATGAAGAATAACACACACGCACACGCTTAAAAGCTTAAAGTTGTCGACTCCTACAAAGATAAAACTCCTTAAAGCTGTCAGACAAATGTTCGATAATGCGACTTCCTCAGTACCACAATCAGCAATTGTTGCAGCAACAACTGCAGCAGCAGCAACACCAACACAGTTGGCGCACCCGCCGATTAATGATCTGTCTAGGCGCCTGCATCCTGCTGCTGTCCTATCCTCACCTGGTCTACAGACTCAGTCTCACTCGCCTGTGCTCAGCCTCCTGCTTAGCCAGCCGCCTGTACGCCCAGTTCCAGCACCCCGGCCTGCAGCAACGGTTGGATTGTCGCCGACCAGCCGACTCGGACCGGCTGCTTCACGGTTTCGGCCTTCAGCCAGCTGACCTGCTGGACCTGACCAGGCCGGCCTACATCTGGCTGGCTGACCCCGGCATCAGGCCGACCATTGACCTTGCTGGTGTTGCCTGTCTGCAGACCGAGGCCACGCCAACAGAAAAAGACCGCGGTGGCCGGCCGGTGGCTCGGGACTCGTGCTTTAACATGTCCTACTCCATGGAGGATAAGATGAAGGTCTGGGCAAATTTTTTTAGGCCTTCTAAAAGATCGTCCTTAATTTCATCGCTCATCATCAAGTCAATGAAGACCGGATAGGGTTTTTAGCGAACACTCAAATCCGTGCTGATATTCTTTGTTAGCCTTAGTCAGATGCTTGAATCTTCATGCTGACATCCCAATTGTTAGCCTCAGTCAGATGCTTGAATCTTCATGCTGACATCCCTTGTTAGCCTCAGTCAGATGCTTGAATCTTCATGCTGACATCCCAATTGTTAGCCTCAGTCAGATGCGCGACGCAGAGTTGGGCTGGGTGAGGAGGGATTGGGAAGAGCGGAGGGCGAAGATTGGATGGATTGAAGCTTCCGCCCGGTTTTGTTTGCTTTTTTCAAGCATTTTTTAATATCACAATGGTTGGCCAGGTGATAGACGCTGGTCGAAAGACACTGCTCACTGGGGCACAGGGAGGCGACTTTTCAATGTTGCTGAGTATAAATTTCAATGTTGCTGAGTATAAAGTAATACTCGCTAAATAGCTAATTATTTCCCTGACGATTCGATCAAGGTGTACTCAGCGCTGCACCAGCTGGAGCGGAACTTCACCCGGCGCGGCCTGGAGATTTTCCTATTGGACGGCAGCCTGCTGGGCTCGCGCCGTCACTTCGGCATCATCCCGTGGGACGACGACATCGATTTTATGGTGCTGCGCGAGCAGAAGTTCGAACTGCGCCAGCTCCTTATTGAGCTGTCCCACGAGGATCAGTTCAGATTCGACGATGTTGAGAGCGTCACCGGGCATTGGCGGCTGAGTCTGCTGTGTGAGGTGTGCAGTATCATTGACCAGTCCTATTCTAGTATAGATCAGTAGCTAGTCCTGTTCTAGTATAGATCAGTAGCTAGTCCTGTTCTAGTATAGATCAGTAGCTAGTCCTGTTCTGGTATAGATCAGTAGCTAGTCCTGTTCTAGTATAGATCAGTAGCTAGTCCTGTTCTAGTATAGATCAGTAGCTAGTCCTGTTCTAGTATAGATCAGTAGCTAGTCCTGTTCTAGTATAGATCAGTAGCTAGTCCTGTTCTGGTATAGATCAGTAGCTAGTCCTGTTCTAGTATGGACCAGTAGCTAGTCCTGTTCTAGTATGGACCAGTAGCTAGTCCTGTTCTAGTATGGACCAGTAGCTAGTCCTGTTCTAGTATAGATCAGTAGCTAGTCCTGTTCTAGTATGGACCAGTAGCTAGTCCTGTTCTAGTATAGACCAGTAGCTAGTCCTGTTCGAGACAAACTGAACAACAATTAAGAAGTCAGCCGCAATAAAAACATAGACTCGTACTGATCTGCCTACTGACAGTAGAAATAGCAGTTCGATTCTGCAAACCGCAACCCAGGCGGACCGCAGCAAACCGGTGCAGCCTCGGTACGGCATGAGCCGTCGATTCCCAGTCAAGTCGTGTAAAATCGCAGCCGACCTGTTCTTCGCCGAGATCTACGGCGACGAGGTGCTCAGAGTGGAGATGCCCTACCGCCTCAGCAAGCGGGATATTTATCCCATTCAAATGCTGCCGTTCGGTCCAGGCCTGATGCGGGCCCCGGCTAATCCGCAGGGATTACTGGAGGCCGAGTACGGCCGGGACTTCGAGTTCAGCTGCTTCTTTGAGCCGCACTCGGCTGATCTTCGGTGCGAGGAGAAATTTCTGCCCTGCGAAAAGCTTAGCAGGATTTATCCTTTTGTGCGGCACGTTGTGCTTCAGAAAAGTGGACGGAGCTTCTTTGCTGATGTTCTGGTGTGGCAGGGCAAAGCTGTGGCCATCTTCCTGCCGGCTCAGTGACTGCTGCACTGCCTGAGGGTCAGTCAGGATGGTGGTGGCTCAGTGACTGCTGCACTGCCTGAGGGTCAGTCAGGATGGTGGTGGCTCAGTGACTGCTGCACTGACTGAGGGTCAGTCAGGATGGTGATGGCTCGGTGACTGCTGCACTGCCTGAGGGTCAGTCAGGATGGTGGTGGCTCAGTGACTGCTGCACTGACTGAGGGTCAGTCAGGATGGTGATGGCTCAGTGACTGCTGCACTGTCTGAGGGTCAGTCAGGATGGTGGTGGCTCAGTGACTGCTGCACTGCATGAGGGTCAGTCAGGATGGTGGTGGCTCAGTGATTGCTGCACTGCCTGAGGGTCAGTCAGGATGGTGGTGGCTCAGTGACTGCTGCACTGCCTGAGGGTCAGTCAGGATGGTGGTGGCTCAGTGACTGCTGCACTGCATGAGGGTCAGTCAGGATGGTGGTGGCTCAGTGATTGCTGCACTGCCTGAGGGTCAGTCAGGATGGTGGTGGCTCAGTGACTGCTGCACTGCATGAGGGTCAGTCAGGATGGTGGTGGCTCAGTGACTGCTGCACTGCATGAGGGTCAGTCAGGATGGTGGTGGCTCAGTGATTGCTGCACTGCCTGAGGGTCAGTCAGGATGGTGGTGGCTCAGTGACTGCTGCACTGCCTGAGGGTCAGTCAGGATGGTGATGGCTCAATGACTGCTGCACTGCCTGAGGGTCAGTCAGGATGGTGATGGCTCAATGACTGCTGCACTGCCTGAGGGTCAGTCAGGATGGTGATGGCTCGGTGACTGCTGCACTGCCTGAGGGTCAGTCAGGATTTCTGATGCGTTTTCGTTTTCAATATCTCGTAAAATTTCTGACTTCCTTGTTGTCTGCATTCAATGCTATTCAGTATTTTATCCAGTAGTTTATCCAGGTTTCTAAGAAAACCCTGTTTCTAAAATTTCAACCCAGTTTGCTAAATTCTGTACGCTAATTAAAAGTTTATGCTGATACAATTCAGTAATTTTATACATCCAACACAAGTTAAATGTGCGAAAGCGATAAAATATTCTCAGTTTCACTTAAATCAAAGTATTTTTTAATTCTGCGTAGTTACGGACCTGCTAATTTGATTGATCAGCCGAAGATTATTGATTTTGTACGGAGTAGTATTCAAGAGTATTCAAGGAATATAGTGCATGTGCAATACAACATATTACTACTGTATGCTATGCAGGGCCTGCGCAGCATCTGGTAACATTGAATGGACTGCTAAAACATAGTTTAGATTATTACTTATTCCTATAGACTGCTGATGGCTTCAGGCTCTCACTGTCTCAGTGCTGATGGCTTCAGGCTCTCACTGTCTCAGTGCTGATGGCTTCAGGCTCTCACTGTCTCACTGCTGATGGCTTCAGGCTCTCACTGACTCACTGCTGATGGCTTCAGGCTCTCGCTGCCTCACTACTGATGGATTCAGGCTCTCACTGTCTCACTACTGATGGCTTCAGGCTCTCACTGTCTCACTACTGATGGCTTCAGGCTCTCACTGTCTCACTACTGATGGCTTCAGGCTCTCACTGTCTCACTACTGATGGCTTCAGGCTCTCACTGTCTCACTACTGATGGCTTCAGGCTCTCACTGTCTCACTACTGATGGCTTCAGGCTTTCGCTGAAACGCTGCATTTGATGCAAAAACCAAGTCAGTCCCGAAGCTCCGCTTCCCCAATCCGCACAGTCTGCAAAGTGGAAAGAAAAGTCAGTGGGGGAACGAAGCATTCCTGGTCCAGGCGGCCGAATTCCCCTCCACTGCAAAGCGAAGGAAGAACCCCAGCCGAGGATGCTGGAAACTGGTCCCCCAACCTCCTCCTCTCAATCCCGAACTTGCACACTAGCCTGTACAGCTTGCACAGTCTGCTGTACGCTTGGCACTCGATTCGCAAAACTGGAGAAGGGTGGCGATGCTTCCTGTGACTGCAACAGGCTGCACGCGAACTGGCCCTGCTGAGTGGCTCTACTGACATGTTTGGAATGTAGCCATCTGATCTGAAACCGTTTCGTATTTGTTGACGCGAGGGTTTAAGAGAGAGAGAGAGAGAGTGTGCGGCGAACAGAAATGCCCGAGATTTGTGGTTCGACATTTGAGCCTGCAAGCCACAGCCTTCCAGAGACTACAAGTGAGTCAGCAGTTTAAAATCTGTGAAATCTATAGATTAGCAATCCATTCTATTCCTGTAAGCACAGGCTATAGATTAGCAATCCATTCTATTTCTGTAAGCACAGGCTATAGATTAGCAATCCATTCTATTCCTGTAAGCACAGGCTATAGATTAGCAATCCATTCTATTCCTGTAAGCACAGGCTATAGATTAGCAATCCATTCTATTTCTGTAAGCACAGGCTATAGATTAGCAATCCATTCTATTCCTGTAAGCACAGGCTATAGATTAGCAATCCATTCTATTCCTGTAAGCACAGGCTATAGATTAGCAATCCATTCTATTTCTGTAAGCACAGGCTATAGATTAGCAATCCATTCTATTCCTGTAAGCACAGGCTATAGATTAGCAATCCATTCTATTCCTGTAAGCACAGGCTATAGATTAGCAATCCATTCTATTCCTGTAAGCACAGGCTATAGATTAGCAATCCATTCTATTTCTGTAAGCACAGGCTATAGATTAGCAATCCATTCTATTCCTGTAAGCACAGGCTATAGATTAGCAATCCATTCTATTTCTGTAAGCACAGGCTATAGATTAGCAATCCATTCTATTCCTGTAAGCACAGGCTATAGATTAGCAATCCATTTTATTTCTGTAAGCACAGGCTATAGATTAGCAATCCATTCTATTCCTGTAAGCACAGGCTATAGATTAGCAATCCATTCTATTTCTGTAAGCACAGGCTATAGATTAGCAATCCATTCTATTTCTGTAAGCATGGGCTATGGATTAGTAATCCATTCTATTCCTGTAAGCACAGGCTATAGATTAGCAATCCATTCTATTCCTGTAAGCACAGGCTATAGATTAGCAATCCATTCTATTTCTGTAAGCATGGGCTATGGATTAGCAATCCATTCTATTCCTGTAAGCACAGGCTATAGATTAGCAATCCATTCTATTCCTGTAAGCACAGGCTATAGATTAGCAATCCATTCTATTTCTGTAAGCATGGGCTATGGATTAGCAATCCATTCTATTCCTGTAAGCACAGGCTATAGATTAGCAATCCATTCTATTCCTGTAAGCACAGGCTATAGATTAGCAATCCATTCTATTCCTGTAAGCACAGGCTATAGATTAGCAATCCATTCTATTCCTGTAAGCACAGGCTATAGATTAGCAATCCATTCTATTTCTGTAAGCACAGGCTATAGATTAGCAATCCATTCTATTCCTGTAAGCACAGGCTATAAATTAGCAATCCATTCTATTTCTGTAAGCACAGGCTATAGATTAGCAATCCATTCTATTCCTGTAAGCACAGGCTATAGATTAGCAATCCATTCTATTCCTGTAAGCACAAGCTATGGATTGGCAATCCATTCTATTCCTGTAAGCATGGGCTATAGATTAGTAATCCATTCTATTCCTGTAAGCACAGGCTATAGATTAGCAATCTATTCTATTCCTGTAAGCATGGGCTATAGATTAGCAATCCATTCTATTTCTGTAAGCACAGGCTATAGATTAGCAATCCATTCTATTTCTGTAAGCACAGGCTATAGATTAGCAATCCATTCTATTTCTGTAAGCACAGGCTATGGATTAGCAATCCATTCTATTCCTGTAAGCACAAGCTATGGATTGGCAATCCATTCTATTCCTGTAAGCATGGACTATAGATTAGTAATCCATTCTATTCCTGTAAGCACAGGCTATAGATTAGCAATCCATTCTATTCCTGTAAGCACAGGCTATAGATTAGCAATCCATTCTATTCCTGTAAGCACAGGCTATAGATTAGCAATCCATTCTATTTCTGTAAGCACGGGCTATAGATTAGCAATCCATTCTATTCCTGTAAGCACAGGCTATAGATTAGCAATCCATTCTATTCCTGTAAGCACAAGCTATGGATTGGCAATCCATTCTATTTCTGTAAGCATGGGCTATGGATTAGTAATCCATTCTATTCCTGTAAGCACAGGCTATAGATTAGTAATCCATTCTATTCCTGTAAGCATGGGCTATGGATTAGTAATCCATTCTATTCCTGTAAGCACAGGCTATAGATTAGTAATCCATTCTATTCCTGTAAGCACAGGCTATAGATTAGTAATCCATTCTATTCCTGTAAGCACAGGCTATAGATTAGTAATCCATTCTATTCCTGTAAGCACATGCTATAGGTAGCAACCCAATCTTTGAAAAGCAAAGGCCTACCAAACAAAATAAACTTCATTTCAGATAGTAAATTTAGCAATGCGATACCTACTTGTTGTGTGTTTACGCAAATTTCTCTCCATTAATATTCAAGGGTTCAACTGTCCGCATGGCCTGGCACTGCTGAAGGCTGTTTCTGTAAACTCAGTGTAAGGTGAAACTGCCGCACTGTGTTAGTCGTAGTTGAATCACAACAAACTTTGGCACAATTTTGCGGCAACCAAAAGTCGTGGGGGAAACCACCACTTACTCGTGTGTTGTAACTCAGCGAGATTCAGTGCGGGCTGGATTGGCAGGCGGATAAGCGCGTGTTGGGGCTCGGGTACTGGACTGCACAGAGCTGGCTAAAGCGGGGGTGACGGCGGAGGAAGGAGGGCGGCGCCCTGGACGTGGGCACACAGTTTGAGGAGCTGGAGGGAAGGAATGGGTTAGGAGTGTACAGACACTCTTTGATGCCTAATGAGCAGAAAGACAAAGTAGATAGATTGATAGATAGATAGACAGAAGATAGATAGACAGAAGATAGATAGACAGAAGATAGATAGACAGAAGATAGATAGACAGAAGATAGATAGACAGAAGATAGATAGACAGAAAATAGATAGACAGAAGATAGATAGACAGAAGATAGATAGACAGAAGATAGATAGACAGAAGATAGATAGACAGAAGATAGATAGACAGAAGATAGATAGACAGAAGATAGATAGACAGAAGATAGATAGACAGATACACATATAGACAGATAGACAGATAGACAGATAGACAGATAGACAGAAGATAGATAGACAGAAGATAGATAGACAGAAGATAGATAGACAGAAGATAGATAGACAGAAGATAGATAGACAGAAGATAGATAGACAGAAGATAGATAGACAGAAGATAGATAGACAGAAGATAGATAGACAGAAGATAGATGGACAGATACACATATAGACAGATAGACAGATAGACAGATAGACAGAAAGACAGACAGATTATGAGTAGGACTACCAAGAGGGAGGGGGGGAATTCCCCCCCCCCTGACAATTTTTTTCGCTGCGCCGGAACGGAGCAACGCAGGCACACGAAATTCAAGAACACAGGCTAACTTTTTGTTGCACACCTTCTCAAACAAGAATCAAGTCGCCAGCCCTTCGGACCGTCGAGATATTCGACGATTCTGCCAGAAGGTCGGATTTTTCCCATAAGTGCTAGTGTATTCAGTACATCCCTGTGCGCCAATTAGCACTGCGCCTCGGTGCAGCCTTGCCAAGTCTTCAAATTTCATCAGCACGTCGAACACATGTGTCTGCATCAGTTCTGACTTCATTGGTCGCTAGCCTTCACTCGGGTGGAGCTTCTGGACCCTCAACAGCTGATGGCTGAATGCTTGACTGACTAGCTAAGGATGTCCAGCAGTTGAGGTTTGCTCATTATTGAAGCTTGATAAGAAAAACCTGACATATTTGCAACAGGATGTCCAATGTCACCTGGTGTAATCTGTTGAAGGAGCCGACGGCGTCGGGATGATGACGGAATGCTTGAGAGACTAGCTGAGGATGTCTGGCGGTTGATTCTTGCCCACTGTCGAGGCTTGATCGGCGAAACTAGAGAGATCCGCATCAGGGTGTCCATAGTCACCTGGTGCCACAGCTGTTGAGGGTCCAGAAGCTCCACTTGAGTGAAGGCTAGTGACCAACGAAGTCAGAACTGATGCAGACACATGTGTTCGACGTGCTGATGAAATTTGGAGACTTTGCAAGGCTGCACTGAGGCGCAGTGCTAATTGGCGCACAATGGTGCCTTCGCCTTGTCACGTCTTTGACGACTTTGCGAGTGGCTGTTGTGGCTTTTAGCCAAGCATGATAAGCCTGGATAGGCCATAGTGATGCATAGCATATCAGGCAAATTAGGAATAAGGAGTATAAGCAGCAGATAGATACACTGGTGGACATTGAAAAGTACCCACCCTGATCTACATAGTGAGCCATTTCTCTCCGATCGCTACTGCAAGTTACGCAACTGGCATACTTATTACTGAATTGCACACTAAAGGAATAATAGTGAATAAATAGTAGTGAATAATACGGTTTCCCGCGCGGGATGCCAGTTGCGTGGCTTGCAGTTGCGATCGGAGAGAAAGGGCTCACTAGCTCAGGGTGGATGCTTTTCAATGTCCACCAGTGCAGCTAGCGAAACCACAAATTGTAAGATGCATCAATCTGACATCGCATCGCACCTACCATCGCACATTGCACAGCCAAGCCATGCAATCCAGCTTGCCAAACCAGCCCCGCTTCCGATGTCTCTGCATCGCCGCGGCCGCCTGTGTGTCCTGCCTGGCCTACTGGCTGCTATTTGGTCCGGGATCAGCTTCGCTCAAGTTGATGTCGCAGTCTCGGCCAGCACGGATGTTCAACGACTGTCTAACCGACCTGCTTCTCGACTTCGACGCGGTCGTCGCTGGCGGCAGCAACGAGTCTGGCCTGAAGCTGCCAATCTACGCGACGCTGCCGAAAGGCCAGGCAAAGCCGATCAGCTGGCAGTGCCGGCGGGCCATGAATTTGCAGTCTGCACAGCAGGCAGGGCCGCCCGCTGGCTTTGTCAAACAGGAGCTGCTGACTGAAGCTGAGCGGGACAAGATGTACAGCATCGCCTGGGAGCTGCACTCCAACTTCAGCCGGCTCGGCCTGGAACTGTTTCTGGCCGGCGGCAGCCTGCTTGGCTCCGTGCGGCATCTCGGCTTCATCCCGTGGGACGCTGACTTGGACCTGATGATTCTGGCTAGTCATAAGCCGGCCGTCCGGCAGCTGCTGATTGACATGTCCAGCTCGGACGAGTACAGATTCGCGGACACGGAGAAGAGCAACGACCACTGGCAGCTGGGAGTGTTTTGCCGCCCCCTCAGAACCAAGCCGCCCAGTCAGATTTACAAAAACGGTCGGCTTTATCCAGAGAAAGAGTGCAAAACCATTGTGGACTTTTTCTTTGGCAGAGTTGAACAAGACCAGTACAAGCGGAGTGAGCAGCCCTACTCGTTTCCTAAGGACTTTGTCTATCCTCTGTCGCTTCGGCCGTTTGGCCCCCACCAGCTGCCAGTGCCGAACCAACCCGAGCGCTTCCTGGCTGCCGTCTATGGCAACAACTACGAGTCCGAGTGCCTGTTTAAGTACTTTCAGTATAAAAAATTTACCTGCGCCTCACTAAACAATGTGTACCCGTTTGCTCAGCACTTGGAGCTGGTCCACCGGGGCACCATTGTACGCGTTGACCTCTTAGTGCAAAACTTAACTTCGCTGGCCATGTTCATTAAAAAGCAGTAGCAGTAAATGAGAATTGCTTGCAGGTAATGTAAGTGCTCTGTCCCAACACGTGTCCCAACTTCATTGTCGTAATTCTTTTTGAAAATTTGTATCAATTCCTGTCTGTTCTGCAATAACGATCTGAGATATAGTCGCGAGCAGAACAGTTTTTTTGTTTATTTTTGCGCTCACAGACATAGTTGGATTAAAATATACAAGCGGTCGATGAAACAGTTTGTTGTACTGTAGAAATTCTCATTGGCTACTGTAAGATATGAAAAGCTGCATGAGCTTTATGGGTATAGGATTAAGCTACCGATGACGCAGAGCAAGGTTCAGTCTAAGTGGGCTGCAGCACAAGCACCTAGTTCTCAAGAGTTTGGAAAATTAGAAAATATATAGACTCAACTTGAAGTCGCACTTTGCCCACCTTCGAAGTGTAAAAGTCCACGAGTCAAACAAGACGCAGCATTAGAGTCCTGAATGGTCCTCCGGAGATCCGTCCACTGGTAGACAATAATTCGCCACTGAGAGCTGATCAGAATCTACAGAAGCTATACGAACTGAAGCTGAGGGTGAAGCAAGGTCATCGCCGCAGGCGGAGTGAACATCTGACCCAAAAGTCCCTCTTGTTTTTATCGAACCTGATATTAACTTTACACCAACCTATAGAAGAGTAGGGGTGCTGCAGGTTTACACAGACACATTTTCTTAATCTGCTTTAGGCTCGAAGCTTTAAGCAAAAGTACAGCAGGTCATGCACATGTCGGGTCAGACATCGGTCAAGTAAGACACCGACTGCACACGTGAGTAAAGACTGGATCTCGTCAGTCACAGTTTTAGTCGGTCATCACGGGGGCAGTTCTCATGAATCAATTGCCAGCTAGCCAGTCTCAACTGGGCTCCATCAGCGAGTCCGTCACCCGCAATAGCGGCCTACTGTTGGACTCTTCGGCCAGCCGACTGCCTTCGCCTTCGTGGCAGCAGCAGCAGCAGCAGCAGCCGACGCCGCCGCCGCAGCCGTGCGGGCAGAGGTCGCCCCGGCGGAACTGCGCCGCCAGCAGGCCGGCCAGGGCCAGCGAGACCAGCAGCACCCCGGCCGAGGCGAAGCCGCCGGCCAGAGCGGCGCTGAAGGCGGGCTCGCCGGGCCTGCAGAGCGCGGCGCTGGCCAGGGCGAGCAGCAGGATGGCAGCGGCTGCGGCCGAAGTGCACTTCAGCCAGAATATCGCCTGCAGGAGGCGGCGCGGGTCTGAGCCAGACGGGAACAGGCGAAGGTGGCAGACGTCGCATTGACCGTCTCTGCTCGATTCGTAGTCGAACTTCTGGGATTTTGATTTGGGATCGATTCGAGTTCAACTTGATTGCACGCTTGCGAATGAGCTCAGTGTGTTTGAGTTGGGCTCGGCATGGCTTTGGTCAAATTCTATATAAGCCTGCAACAAATTCTACTCTCAAGAGCTCTTTCCCATATGCTTAAAGCTGACGAGGTAAGATACTTCTAGCAATGTAGCCTAGCTTATGGCTAACTATGGCTAACAGATCAGAGCAGCCCACCTGCAAGCACCGGTAGCAAATGTGCCGCATGGATCCAACGGAGCAGTTGCAGTGCAATTTTACCAGACTATTCAGTCGGCTGCTGCTACTCAGCAGGTCGGCTACAAACATGGCCAAGCTGCTCTCAATCTCGTCTTTGGATTGCAGGCAGATCCGGCAGGAACTGCAGCTGTCCGCGTCTCCACCAGAACCATCGTGTTTCAACATGCCGAGTCTTCCTGACAGTTTAGGTGGCTTTAGTCGGAGATAATGTCGCACCATAAACAGTTGGTAGTTGGCTAGAAATTCTGCCGGCTCTTGCAAAGAGAGACAGTAGTGAGTATTAAATAGCGAATATCAGACCATTTCCGGAGCACTGCTCACAGATTTCCCAGGCCAGTTTTGTGCGCGCAGTACGCTATAGCTGTGCGCAAACTATAGGTTTAGTCGTCGCTTCTTTTGTTCTTTCACCGTTCTGTATGAATACGAGAGCAGACTCGAATTTATGTGAGACCATCGGTTGGAATTTAAGCAGTGCGGTTGCTGCCGCTGCCTAGGGTTAGAGCTGCCTTGGCCAGAGCTAGAGAATGAGCTAGAGATTGTGTCATTTTTTGCTTTCCTTTCACAGTTTACCAGTAGATTAGTAGATTATACTATGTGATGTATTAAACTGTTAGACCTTTATTGATCATGGCTGTGCCATCCAGCTGCGGCCTGAGGTGCATCTTCCACTGGGTAGTCTGGGTAGTAGGAGAGGAGAGGAGAGGAGAGGAGAGGAGAGGAGAGGAGAGGAGAGGAGAGGAGAGGAGAGGAGAGGAGAAGAGAGGAGAGGAGAGGAGAGGAGAGGAGAGGAGAGGAGAGGAGAGGAGAGGAGAGGAGAGGAGAGGAGAGGAGAGGAGAGGAGAGGAGAGGAGAGGAGAGGAGAGGAGATGAGAGGAGAGGAGAGGAGAGGAGAGGAGAGGAGAGGAGAATCGTTTGCTGAATAGTAGAAATTTCAACGTCTGCTTTGACAAAAAGTGTAATCTTTTTTCAGATTTCTCCTTATACTAATCGCCTTTCACAGCGGTTTCTGCATCGAGCTGGGGGCAGCAATCGCCGTGCTTCTGGCATCCAACGTCGGCATCTCCAATCAGCACCACCCACTACTGCAGGTTGGCAGCGTCGGCTTCTTTTGCAGCGGGAAAAGCGTGCGCTGGTCGATTTTTCGCAACATTCTGCTCGCCTGGCTGGTCAAGCTGCCCGTTAGCGCCGCGATCAGCGCCGGGATCATGGCCGCGCTGCCTGCGCGTCACTGCAATGTGACGCTGATCAACCACAAAATTAAGAGCTGCGCTGAATTTTCCTGATGTGCATCCCATCCAGATTTGGCGGTTCCATCATATGGCTCATGGCACCCGCATCGTGACCATTAAAAAAATCAGCTTTAAGTAAACATTAATCGCGTCTACATTATATTTGTTTATGTTCGTTGTGTTAAACTAGTTTACTTTCGTTACATGTATTAAACGAGCTAAATTAGGCTTGTTCCATTATGCAGTGTTTGAAATACGAGTACTCGAGGCGCTTCAATGCTAACATAGAAAACTATAAATTTTCTTTCAATTCCTCTGTGATTTCGTTAGAATCCCTCTTGTTGCAAGGAATACAGATGCATGTCACACAGCTACATGTAAATGCATGCATTTAAAACCCACATATTTCGTTTTAAGAATTTTAATTCATTTTAAGGGCAACAAAGTAGTTAAGTAGTTATATAAGTCAAAGTCAAAGTCAAAGTCAAAGTAGTTAAGTCAAACTAGTTAAGCCTAGTGTAGAAGTTTGGTACTATAGTCCATGATTAATTTTAGTCCAAGCTGTGCTGATACGCTGTTCTTTAGAGAGTTATTAAGACCATTAAAATCTTCGGTGAAGCCTAAGTGGAAAAAAAAGTTGTGGTGAATTTTAGCAACAAAACCTGTTGTTTGGTGAATTATTATCGTGAAGAGGCAGAAAAATTGCATACGTGCTATACATACAGTAAAAATTAAACGTCGATTTTGGGCACTTGGGCCCAGACCCAGACAGACGTGATGATATTTAATTGAAGTCCACGTTCTGCCAATGAGGAAAACCTAAATTTTCTTGCTAGGTGTAAAATTATGCAGTAAATGCTTTAAAAACGCAGAAATATCTCGCTAAAATTACTTCTTTATCGAGCTAGCCACACATTGCTATCAAAGCTTAGTTTTAACGTGTGAATGGCTAAGATTATTTCCTGGAAAAGCTACCACTAGTTCGAAAGAGAACTGAAATTCCATTTAATTTGCATGTAGATCTAATTGTTAATTATGATGAACGTTAATTACGTTGTTAAGTTGTGTAACATAATATTTTTATTGACCTACCGTATTGTAATGATCAGTTGATGATTTGTTGTCTTTTTTATCTATCATACGACATTTAAGGCTTTTGCCAAGGACTACATAGGGTTTGGGTTTCTGCTTGTGCCTAGGGTTTCGCTTAGCCTTAGGTTTATTTGAGTGAGTTTTTGTGAGTCGTTTTTATTTTCCTGGGAGGTTCTTGTTGACAATGGCATCTGGGTCAGTGACTAGAATGCCCTGATAAAGCTTAAGATCAACATTTATGGCGAAAACCAACGCGTTTCAACCCACTAGGGCCGTCGTCAGGGTATATTTTAACGATATAACGCTTAATTAATAGCAAATAAATAAAGCTTAAGATCAACATTTATGGCGAAAACCAACGCGTTTCAACCCACTAGGGCCGTCGTCAGGGTATATCGTTAAAATATACCCTGACGACGGCCCTAGTGGGTTGAAACGCGTTGGTTTTCGCCATAAATGTTGATCTTAAGCTTTATTTATTTGCTATTAATTAAGCGAGCAACTCTACCACAATGCCCTGATAATACTTAAATTGGTTGTATGTAGCGATAGCCGATAGTTTTGCTGTCTGGCAGAAGCAGCAAAGGAGAGGATGACTATGAGGTAGCAATGCCAACATCAACATCACAACATGCAGCATCTTTGTTTTGCCATAGTTGATATGGAGCCCCATGCGCTTCCCCTCATTGGCCAGCCAACTCACCACTCTCTGTGCAGCTTCAAGGCTTTAGCAAGTCAGCGCTAAGTCATTGGCATATAAGTAAGGCAGGTCAGCTTGATGCAAGGAAAGCAAGAGTGGGGGGGGGGGGGCTAGGCCTAGTGTAGCACCACTTCATAGCCATCTTCACCACACTCTAAATCTGTTACACAGGTACAGATCTAGAATTTTTTTAATAAGTATTAATAGTTAATCTATTAATAAGCATTAAGATTTTTCGTTGATGTTGATGTTAATAGATTGCTAAAGAAGTTAAAAGAAGTTAAGACATTACAAATGTATTTGAATTTACCTAAATGCCTAATTAGCCTAATCTCTTTTTTATTTATGATGATAATGATGCAAATATAACAACTTCTTACTAATGAACTTTAATAATGAATTAAAATTGTGAACTTTATTGCTTGCACATGAGCATCTGCCAATCCCTGGCATCAATTGCTTTTATTCACTTCTTTTCCAATCTCTTCTGCTGCACCTGCTAATGTTACTCAAACAACCTGCCTATTTGTATTTTACCCTATTGGAATAAATGTTGAAAACCTGCGGATGCATACTTTAGAAAAGAGTCAAACTATTTTAGGATTATTAGAGATTATTATTTAGCTTTAGGATTATTAAAGATGTTCCAAAAGAGCAGTTTCATCAAAATCAAAATTCACTAACTTTCCAAAATTAAAATTGAAATTTTCCAAAATCATAATTTAGAAAAACAAAGTTTAGCATGACCAACACTCACTTTTTTACTTTTAATATACTGCTTATTATGCAAAACAAAATACATATATGTGTAATAGAAAAAAGTTTTTTTAGCAACCTTATAAGACATTTCCAAAATTTTGACTTCTAAATTTTTTGAAAATTGAAATTCTCTCTTAAGAAAATTAAACTTTGGAAAATCAAAATCAAAATTTTGGACATCTCTAAGCTTTATAAATTAAAAGACCCCTTCCACAGAGGTATTAGACCCCTTTCCATGTATACATATTTGCTGGAGCAGCAGCCAGCAGGAAAGGGCACCATGCACGTAGGTGCTAGCACCTTGTGCGCACTGCGCTTTAAAAAAAATTCAAAAGAGCATTGGATGCTATTTGCGGTTTTACTACTTTTTCCTATAGGGGTATTTTATTATTAACTATTTAGCTTTTAAGTTTCAAATAAATAAATAACTCTTTTACTGTATCCTTACTTTTAGTAGTATTATGATAAGTTTAAAAAATTATTATTTATTACTTTTTTAGCTTGTAAATCCCTTAGATGACCTCTGTGTTTCACTAATAAGATGGAAAAGCAAAGACAATGTTTTATAAAAAAGTGCTTGATTTCTATATTATGTGTTAACTTTAATGGATTAATGCTTATTAACAATTATCAGTTAACTTAACAAAATTAATAGTTAATAAGTTAATATTTTTTTGTTTTAATGTAACACTTTTGCCTTGCCATTAATGGAAATTGAGATTTTCATTAACAGTGCCCAACACTCATTGTATGCTAGAATTTTCTATAATATATTAATATTCAAAGTGGGATATCTATATTGCACAGAGCCAGCTACATAGATTACATGATTTAATTGATTAGGATAACTAATTAAATGGGGATAAGGTGTTGCCTAGGTAGTGGCAAATTTAGATAATAGATATAGGGCCATAGTCATTCAAGACAAAAAGCTAGGCCTAGCCATATTGCAGCATATTGGCCTATTTAATTTATTATATTATTTAGCCTTTTTAATGCAACTTCTTAAGTTACAATTAGGAGTTTTGAATAAAAAAATTTTTTTTATAGTTTATAGTTTATTTAATAGTTTAATAGTTTACTCTTTTTGGACAAAACTATTTTATAATATATTTGGTCTTCTTAGTGCAATATCCATGTATAAATAAATAAATAATATTCATTTCAGCCTATCAAGTTGCACAGGCAGATGTCACAAAATTACCAGGTATTGGGAATTATTGATCGAGGCAGGCCTGGTGTAGTGATCTACAAAGTGGTGGACAATGCTCAGGCCAGGTGTGTGTTTTATACTTGTAACATGATGATACTGTACCAACATTGAAGCTACTTCCTGTTTCTTACTCCCTATAGGAAAATATTCCATATTCCTGATTTTTCATTAGAGTATTGGATCATGCAGACTTAGTGCTTGGTATTTTTGTATCTTTTTGTATTGCTTTATATTCTTTTATTGCTAGTCTTCAGTAGGCAATCGTAATAGGAATTCAAATGAGTGCCACATACATACTAGTATAAGTAGACATGCCACTTAAAAAATGCAATCATCTAATCTTTTAGTAGCATTGTAAGACTAGCAACCTTTTTTGTATTGATAAAAAATTAATTTTTTTGTTTTTAATGCCGCGAAAGTTGCCTCTGGCTCTCTACAAGCAGACCGATTCAATTAGCATCTTCAAGCTGCACCCAAATCCAGTGCATGTGCATAGCGAGCAAGAGAGAGAAGGGGTGGCGCTCCAGCCAGACCGAAAACAGTTTGGCTTTCCTCTTACCCGCTTGTATCTGACTTTCACCTCCTTACTGATCTCTGATTGGCTAAGCCAGACTGCCAGATTGAGCCTGCCCCCAAGGCTGAGTTTCGTCCGTCTCACTTTCACCTCTCTCCTTACTGCTCTCTCATTGGCTGAGTCAGATTGGGCCTGCCCCCTAGTGTTCCCTCTTGCGTTCACTTGTGTGTGTACATTGAGTTAAATGCTTCTTGTTCATTCTACGAGTGTTCCTAAAGGTAAAGGCCACAAACCCCGAAGAAGAAAAGGAAATTTTAGCTGCCAAATTAGATTTAAGTGACACTGCGCAGACAAACTACTGAAAAAGAGTAGACGCTCTTTTTTTCACAACTTTAATTGCGAGTGACATATCTCGTTACTCTCATATATTTTTATGTGACTAGTAATGGGAATTTAGTTTCAACAAGTCTTACCTTTCTGACGGTATTGAATTCTGGTCACTTAAAATCTTGCTGCTAACGTAGTGGAATCACCCTGTTACTTATCAACTTTATCGAAACAGAATCTTCGCTATGAAGAAGGTGTGCTTAGACAGCGAAGAAGAGACGCGGTCAAGGTCCTTTGTCGAACGGGAAGCCAAGCTGCTGCAGAGGCTGTCCTGCTCGCATCTGGTCTGGTGCTACGCTGCCTTCGCTAACGAGGACTGCACCACCTTCTCCATTGTCACTGTGAGCTAAATTGTTTTTTATTTTTACATGCTGCTCATAGTGACAATCTGACATGGCTTTTACTATTTCCTGGAACTTTAGAATTAGACTTTGGGACATCAAAGTGGACATTGGGCCCTCAAGTTAGACTTTAGGGGCGCCAAAGTAGACTGAGGATCCAAAGTAGACATTTCAGGCGCCAAAGTAGACATTATAGGCGCCAAAGTAGACATTATAAGCGCCAAAGTAGACATTAGAGGCGCCAAAGTAGACATTATAGGCGCCAAAATAGACATTGGAGGCACCAAAGTAGACTAAGGATTCAAATTAGACATTGGGGGCGCCAGAGTCGACATAGAGGATCCAAAGTAGACTGAGGATCCAAAGTAGACTGAGGATCCAAAGTAGACATTGGAGGCGCCAAAATAGACATTGGATCTAAAGTAGCCATTGGGGAGTCAAAGTAGACATTGGGGAGTCAAAGTAGACATCGGGGAGTCAAAGTAGACATCGTGGAGTCAAAGTAGACATCGGGGAGTCAAAGTAGACATCGGGGAGTCAAAGTAGACATCGTGGAGTCAAAGTAGACATCGGGGAGTCAAAGTAGACATCGGGGAGTCAAAGTAGACATTGGGGAGTCAAAGTAGACATCGGGGAGTCAAAGTAGACATTGGGGAGTCAAAGTAGACATTGGGGAGTCAAAGTAGACATCGGGGAGTCAAAGTAGACATTGGGGAGTCAAAGTAGACATCGGGGAGTCAAAGTAGACATTGGGGAGTCAAAGTAGACATCGGGGAGTCAAAGTAGACATTGGGGAGTCAAAGTAGACATTGGGGAGTCAAAGTAGACATCGGGGAGTCAAAGTAGACATTGGGGAGTCAAAGTAGACATCGGGGAGTCAAAGTAGACATCGGGGAGTCAAAGTAGACATTGGGGAGTCAAAGTAGACATTGGGGAGTCAAAGTAGACATTGGGGAGTCAAAGTAGACATTGGGGAGTCAAAGTAGACATCGGGGAGTCAAAGTAGACATTGGGGAGTCAAAGTAGACATTGGGGAGTCAAAGTAGACATTGGGGTAGCCAAAGGAAGCACTGGGATACTACTGCAAAGCGGAGGTCAAGAATTCTGTTCAAAAGCAATCTCAACCTCGAACGTTCCCAAAGGACTATTGCGAAGGCGGAAATCTCGCTAAGCACATCGCCTGTAGGAAGATGGTGAGCTTGCTAATAGCATAAATTATTCGGATAAATTCCTAATTCGAATACTATATTAACTAAGCTTGTACATGTGTAAAATTTTTCAGACCAATGAAATTTTCGACGAAGACGAGATTATGCATGTAAGCTGCTCTCAGCTTCATTTCTAGTTGAACACTGTTATATTTGTAATTTATTTTCATTGCGCTTCATTTTGGCGCGTTTTAACTTTCTATTTTAGTGGTTCGTTCAAGCCACTCTTGGTCTGAACTATCTGCATAATAACGGAATTCTTCACAGGTGAGGCATCGGACTGACTGATTTTGTTTTATGCAGTAAGAGCAGTCTGTCTTGGTTGTGTTTCTTGGTATTTTCTTTTACCTGCTCTTCTAGATGCCAATCCATCCTCTTAGTCTTTGTTTAGGATGTCATTTAATCTCTTAGTCTTTGTTTGGAATGCCACCTCATCTGGTCTTTGTTTGAGATGCCAAACACATCTTCTGGTCTTTGTCTGAGACTCAGGTGCCAACCTCATCATCTGGTCTTTGTCCGAGATGCCACACACATCTTCTGGTCTTTGTCTGAGATGCCACACACATCTTCTGGTCTTTGTCTGAGACTCAGGTACCAACCTCATCATCTGGTCTTTGTCTGAAGCTCAGGTACCAACCTTATCATCTGGTTTTTGTCTGAGACTCTCAGGTACCAACCTCATCATCTGTTCTTTGTCTGAGGCTCTCAGGTACCAACCTCATCATCTGGTCTTTGTCTGAGACTCTCAGGTACCAACCTCATCATCTGGTCTTTGTCTGAGGCTCTCAGGTACCAACCTCATTATCTGGTCTTTGTCTGAGACTCTCAGGTACCAACCTCATCATCTGGTCTTTGTCTGAGGCTCTCAGGTACCAACCTCATCATCTGGTCTTTGTCTGAGACTCTCAGGTACCAACCTCATCATCTGGTCTTTGTCTGAGGCTCTCATGTGCCAACCTCATCATCTGTTCTTTGTCTGAGACTCTCAGGTACCAACCTCATCATCTGGTCTTTGTCTGAAACTCTCAGGTACCAAACTCATCATCTGGTCTTTGTCTGAGGCTCTCAGGTACCAAACTCATCATCTGGTCTTTGTCTGAGGCTCTCAGGTACCAACCTCATCATCTGGTCTTTGTCTGAGGCTCTCAGGTACCAACCTCATCATCTGGTCTTTGTCTGAGACTCTCAGGTACCAACCTCATCATCTGGTCTTTGTCTGAGACTCTCATGTGCCAAGTCCAGCTTCTAGTCTTTGTCTGAGACTCTCAGGTACCAACCTCATCATCTGGTCTTTGTCTGAAACTCTCAGGTACCAACCTTATCATCTGGTCTTTGTCTGAAACTCTCAGGTACCAACCTCATCATCTGGTCTTTGTCTGAGACTCTCATGTGCCAAGTCCAGCTTCTAGTCTTTGTCTGAGACTCTCAGGTACCAACCTCATCATCTGGTCTTTGTCTGAAACTCTCAGGTACCAACCTTATCATCTGGTCTTTGTCTGAAACTCTCAGGTACCAACCTCATCATCTGGTCTTTGTCTGAGACTCTCATGTGCCAAGTCCAGCTTCTAGTCTTTGTCTCACTGTCACGTGCCAACCCCAACTTCTAGTCTTCGTCTCAGACTCAGGTGCCATCCGGTATAAAGTCCATTGTAGACAAAAATGTTCAAATTATAATCCAAAACCATTGCAGAGATCTTCGGCCCAGCAATGTGAATCTCACCAATAGAAACGTAGCCAAGCTGTGCGATTTCGGCTTCTCAAAATGCGTCGACAATTTTCTCGATCTAATTAACGGAGTTGTTGGCTTGCCGTTCTATCAGTCGCCTGAGGCCTGCAACTTCAACGCCTACACGTCAAAGTGCGACGTTTGGGTAAGTGTGATGTCATGTCTGACAGGTGATGTCATGTCTGACAGGTGATGTCTTGTCTGACAGGTGATGTCATGTGTGACAGGTGATGTCTTGTCTGACAGGTTATGTCATATCTGGCGGGTAATGTCATGTCTGACAGGTGATGTCAAGTCTGACAGGTGATGTCATGTGTGACAGGTGATATCATATCTGACAGGTGATATCATATCTGACAGGTGATGTCATATCTGACAGGTGATGTTCTATCTGGCGGGTAATGTCATGTCTGACAGGTGATGTCATGTCTGACAGGTTATGTCATTTCTGGCGGGTAATGTCATGTCTGACAGATGATGTCATGTCTGACAGATGATGTCATGTCTGACGGATGATGTCATGTCTGACAGGTTATGTCATATCTGGTGGGTAATGTCATGTCTGACAGGTGATGTCCTATCTGGCGGGTAATGTCATGTCTGACAGGTGATGTCTGTCATGTCTGACAGGTGATGTCTTGTCTGACAGGTGATGTCATGTGTGACAGGTGATATCATATCTGACAGGTGATATCATATCTGACAGTTGATGTCATATCTGACAGGTGATGTCATGTCTGACAGGTGATGTCCTATCTGGCGGGTAATGTCATGTCTGACAAGTGATGTCATGTCTGACAGGTAATGTCATGTCTGACAGGTGATGTCAAGTCTGAAAGTAATGTCATGTCTGACAGGTGATGTCATGTCTGACAGGTGATGTCATATCTGACAGGTGATGTTCTATCTGGCGGGTAATTTCATGTCTGACAGGTGATGTCTGTCATGTCGGACGGGTGATGTCATGTCTGACAAGTGATGTCATGTCTGAAAGTAATGTTATGTCTGACGGGTGATGTCAAGTCTGAAAGTAATGTCATGTCTGACAGGTGATGTCATGTCTGACAGTTGATGTCATATCTTACAGGTGAAGGTAATGTCATGTCATTCAAGTGATGTCATGTCTGACAGGTGATGTGAAGTCTGAAAGTAATGTCATGTCTGACAGGTTATGTCCTATCTGGCTGGTAATGTCATATCTGACAGGTGATATCATATCTGACAGTTGATGTCATATCTGACAGGTGATGTCCTATCTGGCGGGTAATGTCATGTCTGACAGATGATGTCATGTCTGACAGGTGATGTCATGTCTGACAGGTTATGTCATATCTGGCGGGTAATGTCATGTCTGACGGGTGATGTTATGTCTGACAAGTGATGTCATGTCTGACAGGTGATGTCAAGTCTGAAAGTAATGTCATGTCTGACAAGTGATGTCATGTCTGACAGGTTATGTCATATCTGGCGGGTAATGTCATGTCTGACGGGTGATGTCAAGTCTGAAAGTAATGTCATGTCTGACAGGTTATGTCATATCTGGCGGGTAATTTCATGTCTGACAAGTGATGTCATGTCTGACAGGTGATGTCAAGTCTGAAAGTAATGTCATGTCTGACAAGTGATGTCATGTCTGACAGGTAATGTCATGTCTGACAGGTGATGTCCTATCTGGCGGGTAATGTCATGTCTGACAGATGATGTCATGTCTGACAGGTGATGTCATGTCTGACAGGTTATGTCATATCTGGCGGGTAATGTCATGTCTGACGGGTGATGTTATGTCTGACAAGTGATGTCATGTCTGACAGGTGATGTCAAGTCTGAAAGTAATGTCATGTCTGACAAGTGATGTCATGTCTGACAGGTTATGTCATATCTGGCGGGTAATGTCATGTCTGACGGGTGATGTCAAGTCTGAAAGTAATGTCATGTCTGACAGGTTATGTCATATCTGGCGGGTAATTTCATGTCTGACAAGTGATGTCATGTCTGACAGGTGATGTCAAGTCTGAAAGTAATGTCATGTCTGACAAGTGATGTCATGTCTGACAGGTAATGTCATGTCTGACAGGTGATGTCAAGTCTAAAAGTAATGTCATGTCTGACGGGTGATGTCAAGTCTGAAAGTAATGTCATGTCTGACGGGTGATGTCAAGTCTGACAACCTTATCTGGCAGGTGATGCCAATTCTAATATTTAATGCATCAAATAACAATTCCTTGTCTGGCTAGTGATAAAGTGTCTGATAATTTTGTGTCCAACAAGTATTAGGCTAGTCTTAATTTTCAGTTAAACTCTTTCGTTATTGTTATATCTAGTGCTGTTGATAAACTCCCCCAGTCCCTCGGCTGCCTGCTGTACGAGCTGGCCTGCCTTCGGCCGGCTTTCTACTTGGAGTCTGGCGCTCGCACTGTCCTTGACCGGGTCAGGCGGGGCAGCTTCGCCAAGCTGGACCGCCGCTCGCTCGGTTTGTCCTCGGCGCTGACCAGCCTGGTTGACGAGCTGCTGCAGGTGAGGGCGCTTTTTGTCTGAGGATATCTCACCGCGACCCCTGGTTCGATTCCGTGCGCAAACACATTAATTTGGCTTCCACACCCGTGAGAGCCAGCCCCCAAGGCACAGAGAGTAAATCTCTGACTAGAAAGTCGGCTGTGCACCCTGTGTGAGCGAGTGTTTGAGTGCGTGTCTGCGCACAGTATTGGGCGCACGCTAGAAAAATAATAGACTTAGTACTAATTAGATGACGAGGCATTAAGCCTGAATAAGGTAGTCATAGTTACTCTTACCGTTTACCCAAAATTGCGTTAATTTTTGCTCTACAGTTTCTTTCAAAGGTAAGTCGCATTTTTGGTAAAAAAAAAGTCTAAAAAAATTATTTTGGGATTTCGTCTGTCTGTCTGCGATATCCCCACTTTTCCCTAACCGGCTGGCCCTCACTCCACAGGTGTCGTGGGAGAAGCGGCCCTCGTGCAGGCGGCTGCTCACGCAGGGCAGTCTGGTCCGGCGCCACCTGGCCCAGTTCAGCAGCCTGGCGGAGGAGAACGCCGAGGAACGTGGCGGCGTCACCAGCCGGGCTAGCGGCGGCCTTCGGGGCGGCTCCGCGTCGCCGTCGGACTCCCCGCGTCGCGGCAGCCGCGGCAGCGCCACAGAGCGGCCGCTGTCGCGAATGTCGCGGATCCAGACACCCCGGCCGAGGCCTCGCTGGTCCGCGGCGGGCAGCGCCGGCGGCGGCAGGGCCGGCATCGTGCCGGAGGAGACGGACGACCTGGAAGACCTCATTGACATGCGGGACAACGGCAGCAGCAGCTCCGAGGACTCCGACGATGACGACGACGCGGGCGGAGCTGGAAGCCGCGGCCGGCGCCACCAACAACGCGGCGGTCGTTACAATGACGACGAGGCGGCCGAAGACAACGACGATGATGACGAAGCAAGCAGCAGCAGCGACGAGGAGGAGTGCGCTGACACGGAGGATTGGGCGCTAGTGCTTGAGGAGGCCCGACGCGCTGTTGAGGACGGCCAGTCCGCCGCAGCGGCCGCCGCCGCCTCCGCCCCGGCGGGGTGCTACGACTCTGTCGCCGATTGCCTGTTTGACGCCTACGGCGTTGATGGCAGCTGCGTCGACAAATCCGGCCGACACGTGTGCGCCGAGTACCTCCGGAGCGTGTGAGTGGATTGTGGCTTTTTTGTAGCTCGTATATTGGACTCGATCGTATGAAACTGGCACCGCGGACAGGCGTTTAGAGGGGACAGCTGCCCCTGGCATTGAGATGGGGGCACTTGCCCCCTGGCAGTTAGATGGGGGCAGGGGGCTTCGGGGGCACTGCCTCTACAGCATTTGAGACACAACAAAGAAAAATGTTTCCGAAGTGCCTGGTATGAAATATATAAATATATGTTAATTCAATACTGACCGCAAGTAGTTAAATAGTATTTTAGTGACAAATTCACTGTATCTCTACTAAGTTGCTTAGCTACGAAAGTTTTTCCTTGGATGCGTTTTAAAAGTATTTTTATTGTTTACCAGTTACAATTATATATTAATTAGATAAGTATAAGTCATTTTGAAAGGCTGGACTTCCATACATAAACATAAATAGTCATGAAAAATGTTATCATTCTTACTGTTAAGTAGTAGAAGTAGTCAAATAGTGTGGATAATTTTTGTTTTATCAGGAAAAATGCTTTTTAACTTTTGGTTTATACCCTGTAAGTAGTATACTTGGTGCATGAATCGAGTGGAATGTATATGTCAGTATTCTATCAAATATATTGATTGTTTTTCAGGTTCGACAAAGGCAGTCGGAAGGGCTAGCGGCGGTTAATAATAGTTTGCTAACGCGGAGTTTCTTCATTGCTCCAGTGAAAAAATAGTTAATCATGTTAAATACAGCTCCCTGTCTGCGCGCTGTGTCAGATATGGGTCAGCCAGCTGTGTCAGTACAATCGATAGTTGCTAAGAAAATCCCGCATTGTTTCGCTTTTTGTTCAGATTGTTACAAAGTTTTCTTACACCGTGTACTGTTATATTCTTTTCTTTCTTTATTAGCCATTTTGTCAACTGTCCGTGTCTTATTATTGCTTATTACTACTTACAGTAGTGTGGCAGTGCCTAGTTATTGTTGACTTATTAATAATTTTTGCTCTACTTTGCATTGCTGTTTCGTTATGTTTCTGACTTGATCAAAGGCTATTATTGTGTGCATAAAAATGGCTTGCAAATCATTCCGATATTAGAATTTGAAGCTTTTTGAGGCGTAGAAACATTTCTTTGTTTTATCAAAAATTCTCTGTTTTATTACACTTTCTGTTTGATTGGCGCTATCGTGCAGAGTTTTACTGAGCACTTTGGATTCTTGGAATCATTTTATCATTTTATAAGCACTTTTTGTGTTGTTCCTTGTTGCAGCTGATCTGCCGGATAAAAGGGCTGTGCAGCTGTCTTTGTGCAATTCCGCCCAATCCGCCCCATTAGTGGATACATCAAGTTGAAAATGTGTCTGCATCCAGATCGTAAATACTTAGTTTAATGCGCCTTTTAACTCCATAGGCACTCAATCCATGCCTCTCTGCAAACCCACCTCACTCCCCTTCCACACACCCACCTCACTCCCTGCCCCTTCCACACACCCACCTCACTCCCTGCCCCTTCCACACACCCACCTCACTCCCTGCCCTCCACACACCCACCTCACTCGATGTCCCTTCCACACCCACCTCACTCCCTGCCCCTCCACACGCCCACCTCACTCCCTGCCCCTTCCACACACCCACCTCACTCCCTGCCCCTCCACTCGCTAACCTCAATCCCTGCCCCTTCCACACACCCACCTCACTCCCTGCCCTCCACACACCCACCTAATTCCCTGCCCTCCACTCACCCACCTTACTCCCTGCCCTCCACACACCCACCTAATTCCCTGCCCTCCACTCACCCACCTCACTCCCTGCCCCTCCACTCGCTAACCTCACTCCCTGCCCCTTCCACACACCCACCTCACTCGCTGTCCCTTCCACACCCACCTCACTCCCTGCCCCTTCCACACACCTACCTCACTCCCTGCCCCTCCACTCGCTAACCTCAATCCCTGCCCCTTCCACACACCCACCTCACTCCCTGCCCTCCACACACCCACCTCACTCCTTGCCCCTCCACTCGCTAACCTCACTCCCTGCCCCTTCCACACACCCACCTCACTCCCTGCCCCTTCCACACACCTACCTCACTCCCTGCCCCTCCACTCGCTAACCTCAATCCCTGCCCCTTCCACACACCCACCTCACTCCCTGCCCCTCCACACACCCACCTCACTCCCTGCCGCTCCATACACTTACCTCACTCCCTGCTTAAGCTAGTTAAAAATTAACTAAAAAATGCTGGGAAACAACTTTGCTAAGAAGTTCCACTTTGTCAGCAGCGGATCTACAGGTATCTTGTGGAAGAAACCAATAATACTTATGTCTAACCTGTTATTGACAGTAGCCATTTTGTGTTGTTTTTACACCAAGCAGAATTAAATCTCTTTATTGATAATCAGGTAAGGCGTTGCTCTGATATTACGAGCGTATATAAACTTTAAATTACTTATAGGGGCATATTGTCCATTCAGAGATGCTTTTCTATTTTCCGTCCCGACAAAACTGCGTTTTTTTCCTGCAGTTCAGTTTTTCCTTGTACGCCGTCCGTCCAAAGTTCTTGGGTGTTTGCTAAAATTACGTGATTTATCAAGCTTCTCCATCTCTGGAATCTTTGTTTGTACATACGTATACACAATTTCTATTGATTAGTCTTTGTTGTCGGGCACTGCTACACAGTAGAGTAGCATGCAGATAGCTATCCTAGATAGATTCTATGCCGATTAAATTCTCTGCAGTTGATTTAATAGTACAGTCTACTTCCCGTTGAGTTTCCCGTAGTAACTACTCTGAAACCCTTTTTATCGGATATTGTTTTAGTTCGAGCTAATTGGATAACCATGTCTTGATTAATGATAAATGAATTACATTTTGTTTATCTGGCTCCTTCATTTTAAATATATCTAACTTATAATCCTATAAAATACGTAGGTTGCCTGAGTTTTCATTCTTTTGCTTTGTTACGAGCATATTTAAAACATTTGGCTTGAGTAACTGCTTCCGTCAACTTTCCACCTCACTCCCTGCCCTTTCAAACACATCCACCTCACTCCCTGCAACTCTGAACACATACCCTCACTCCCTGCCTTTTTAAACACACCCACCTCACTCCACTCTGAACACATCCACCTCACTCCCTGCCACTCTGAACACATCCACCTCACTCCCTGCCACTCTGAACACATCCACCTCACTCCCTGCCACTCTGAACACATCCACCTCACTCCCTGCCACTCTGAACACATCCACCTCACTCCCTGCCACTCTGAACACATACACCTCACTCCCTGCATTTTCAAACACACCCACCTCACTCCTTGCCACTCTGAACTCATCCACCTCACTCCCTGCCACTCTGAACACATCCACCTCACTCCCTGCCACTCTGAACACATCCACCTCACTCCCTGCCACTCAGAACACATACACCTCACTCCCTGCCACTCTGAACACATCCACCTCACTCCCTGCCACTCTGAACACATCCACCTCACTCCCTGCCACTCTGAACACATACACCTCACTCCCTGCCACTCTGAACACATCCACCTCACTCCCTGCCACTCTGAACACACCCACCTCACTCCCTGCCACTCTGAACACATCCACCTCACTCCCTGCCACTCTGAACACATCCACCTCACTCCCTGCCACTCTGAACACATCCACCTCACTCCCTGCCACTCTGAACACACCCACCTCACTCCCTGCCACTCTGAACACATCCACCTCACTCCCTGCCACTCTGAACACATACACCTCACTCCCTGCATTTTCAAACACTCCCACCTCACTCCTTGCCACTCTGAACTCATCCACCTCACTCCCTGCCACTCTGAACACATCCACCTCACTCCCTGCCACTCTGAACACATCCACCTCACTCCCTGCCACTCAGAACACATACACCTCACTCCCTGCCACTCTGAACACATCCACCTCACTCCCTGCCACTCTGAACACATCCACCTCACTCCCTGCCACTCTGAACACATACACCTCACTCCCTGCATTTTCAAACACACCCACCTCACTCCTTGCCACTCTGAACTCATCCATCTCACTGCCTGCTTCTCCGCACACACCCATCTCACTCCTTGCTCCTCTGCACACACCCACTTGCGACATTATTAGCTATCGGTAGAACCAATATGACTAGCGCTCTGAATCACCACAGCAGTGCTCTCCACAGCTCTGCTTCATATTATTATTTGTCTCTTTGCATGCATTCAGAGCTGCCAATGGGTTCTAGTGGGAACATAGCGACAGCTCACCTGAACGATCCGGATGTTGACGATGAGCGAGCGTCTCTTGAAGCAGCAGCCGCTTCAACGGCAGTGGCAGGCGACGGAGGGCAGCGGTACCGCGGCAAGCCTCTGACAGTAAAAGACGTGCTGTCCTGGCGCCGCCTGCAGCTGAGCCGGGCAAAGCTGAAAGCCAGTAGCCGTACATCCGCTCTTCTATCCGGCTTCGCCATTGTCGCCATGGTTGAGCTGGAGATCTCGTCCGGCAGCAGTTCCTCGACCTCGTCGTCGCCGGCAGCGGCGGTGCCCAGCTGGCTGCTGGTGCTGTTCGCCAGCTCTGCCGCGCTGCTAATTGCCGTCCACATGCTGGCCTTGATGATCAGCACCTGCCTGCTGCCCAATCTGGAGAGCGTCAGCGAGAACGATGCCAGGTACATTGTGCTTGTTGACCTTTATTGTTCGATTCTTTATCTGGGAATGTCAATGGTGATGCCGTCAGCATTTAAGTGCTGGGGACATTTGACTGTCAGTGACATTTGACTGCCAGTGACATTTTTGACTGTCAGTGACATTTTTGACTGTCAGTGACATTTGACTGTCAGTGACATTTGACTGCCAGTGACATTTGACTACCAGTGACATTTTTGACTGTCAGTGACATTTTTGACTGCCAGTGACATTTGACTGTCAGTGACATTTGACTGTCAGTGACATTTTTGACTGTCAGTGACATTTTTGACTGTCAGTGACATTTGACTGTCAGTGACATTTGACTGCCAGTGACATTTGACTACCAGTGACATTTTTGACTGTCAGTGACATTTTTGACTGCCAGTGACATTTTTGACTGTCAGTGACATTTTTGACTGCCAGTGACATTTGACTGCCAGTGACATTTGACTGTCAGTGACATTTGACTGCCAGTGACATTTGATTGTCAGTGACATTTGACTACCAGTGACATTTTTGACTGTCAGTGACATTTGACTGTCAGTGACAATTGACTACCAGTGACATATAACTGTCAGTGACATTTGACTACCAGTGACATTTGACTACCAGTGACATATGACTACCAGTGACATATAACTGTCAGTGACATTTGACTACCAGTGACATTTGACTACCAGTGACATATAACTGTCAGTGACATTTGACTATCAGTGACATTTGACTGTCAACAGCGATTCCAACTGGACTCTGAAACAAGTCCTGCGCAGTGAGCCAATTTCCGCACAAATCCACATTTCCATATTTTATAGATTTGCCTATGACAAAACAGCAAAAAGACAATACTTGTACGAGTATCTTCTTGCTTTTAGAAAATTAGCGTGCAAATATATTTTACATTTGTGGTATGTCATCCGTTTACCGCTGAGCTGCTCCGCATCTCCCATCAACCCCCGTCCCTGCCTTGCAGAACCATTCGAGCATCGCCGCACGACAAAATGCGCTTCTACATCGAGACATCCTGGATATTCAGCACCGGCTTAGGCATCCTGCTATTCCTAGTTGTTGTGGTGCTGCAGACCTGGGTGAAGTTCTACGCCGTCTCCAAGACGGCAGCCATCGCGGCCACCGCCATCATCGCGCCCGTAGTGGTGGTGTTTGTCGTGTTCGCCCTGGTGTTCTATCACCAGCTGACTCTGCACAAGTTCCGGCGCGCCGCACTCATGGTCGAGCGGCTCCAGCTGGATTTGCGCGCTTTTAGCGCCGCCGGCGACGACGTGAAGATGGTGTGACGCAATCAGTGTAATTTTATAACTGTGTGTCACGTGATCAGTGCAGAGTTGCTCAAATGGATAGCTAAAGTACAAGGGGCGCTATCGAAACAAATTAATAATTTTCAAATCTATCAATTCACAATATCTCTCATGCTGGACTCTCGATTGCAAACAAAGTGAGCATTTGTTTTGCCGGAGGCTTCTCAAGCTTTTTAGTAGCGGGCAGAGCAGCTCAGTAGTTAAAGAGTCCGACTCTCGTGCCGCGACCCCTGGTCTTTTAGTTGTCTATCTTGTACGCCTCACTTATCGTATTGTGTAATTTTTTTTAACGGAACAAGCATTCTGAAACTATTCACGTGCAATTGTCATTTATTCTGTGTTCATTCCAATTCCATTGAAGCAAATGGCACCAGTAATAAATAAACTGGAACGTCTTCCCAAACACAATTATTTTTATAAAGTATATTATCGGTTGAGATCAACAGGCCACCAAGTTGGCACAGCAGTTTTACTAAATGTATTTGATTTTAATATATAGAAATTATAATATAAACAAATATGCACATATATTATAGTGAACTCTGGCAGCTACAAGGCGTATAAAGGAGCGCAGAAGTAGTGCATTCAATCATTCATTAATTAATAGTCATGTGCGCAATAGTTATGTTTATAGACTCTAATGAATAATATCTCCGGGAGTTACTAGGAGCGAATGCAGACTTACAATAGCTTATTTATTATAAAACCATTTATTTAAGCGCGTTACTAAGGCGCATCATCACAAACAGCTATAGAATATAAAACAAAACAGTCCGTCATAAATAAGAAATCAAAATAGTGCTGTTCACTACTGTACAACGCGCATGAAATTATGATTTATATAATATAACATGCTCTGAACTCTTAAAATTAATCATTTGCTACTGTTAAACCGATTGCAATAACCGATAGAATAAGAAATGCAATGAAAAATAATTCAGCAACTATTGATGATAAATTAATCGAATAACCTGTTCAAGAAGGTCCAAGTATAGGAGTCCATGGCTGCACTATACTATGTCAACCCGTTTCCAGTCCAAGTAGGTTCATCAGTCCATGGCTACACTATAGCAGCCAGTTTCCAGTCCAAAGAGGTTCAGGAGTCCATGTCCATGAAAAATTATACATGTACTAAAGAATAAAAAAATCGACGGCCTGAGAATCAAGGACCAGCAGCAGGAAGAGGATGTCGTGTAATTCAATACTTACATGAAAATCAAATTGGCAATGCTTATTTTTAATGCAACATTGGCACAAAATTAGCGCGCTACATCCTCATAAACTAACTAGTGGTCCTTGATGAAAATAGACACGAATCTGAAATCTGATTATACTGAAACAGACAGCATGCTGTCATATTAAAACAAAAGTCAAAGCATGCAAACTGCTTCATTTTGTTAATCAAATAAACTTAGTAAAGAAATTCACACGAGGTGAGTACAAGGCAGGAGTGAAACAAGATAACTTAGCTACAAACAGCGATTAGCTACGTGTGAATAGAAATTGATAACCCGGACTAGATAACGCCTAGCGAAGCACAAATTTTAACAGTCATAACACTCACAGTGGGACCGGAAGTGGCAGTCACGAAGAGGGAGAGTAGCGACTCACAGTGGGACCGGAAGTGGCAGTCACGAAGAGGGAGAGTAGCGACTCACAGTGGGACCGGAAGTGGCAGTCACGAAGAGGGAGAAAAGCGGCTCACAGTGGGACCGGAAGTGGCAGTCACGAAGAGGGAGAAAAGCGGCTCACAGTGGGACCGGAAGTGGCAGTCACAAAGAGGGAGAGTAGCGGCTCACAGTGGGACCGAAACTGGCAGTCACGAACGGGGAGTAGCGGCTCAAGGGGGGACAGTAGCGGCTCACAGTGGGACCGGGTGGCAGTCACGAAGGGGGAGAATAGCGGCTCACAGTGGGACCGGAAGTAGGTCCAAATGTCCATAAGAAGAGTTTGGCGCCATTACGTAAAAAATAAAGCAATTCAAAAAGCTTGGATTTTGGAGCACCGCACTTTAAACTTTGGCTCAATGAGTAACTGTATAAGCATGATAAAATCCGAATCGCACTTTCAAGAATTTGTAGAACTAGCATCGCTATTAGCAGTAGTAGCTGTCAGAGCGGCTGCGTCTTTGAAAACGCCATCAAATTCTAATTGGAAAAAGTCGTGAAACACTTCGTGGCACATTTGTAGATCCTCGCCGCCACCGCCGCTACTGCCGCCGCTAGCGGCGCCGTTGAAGGCCTCCGCGGCGCCAAGTTCGTTGAGCTGCGCCAGCCGCAGCAGGGTGACAGAGTCAGCATTCACGGATCGCATGGCCAGGTCGAATGCGGTGTCGCCAGCCGAGTCGGGCAGCCGTTGACTTGCCCGACGACGCAGCAGATGGAAGACGCATCTGGTCAGCTGCAGTTCGCAGGCGTGGTGCAGCGCAGTTTTACCTTCGGCGTCGGGCAGGTCGACACGAGCCCCGTTCAGCAGCAGCAGCTCGCAGCCGGCCACGCTGCCCGCCCTGGCGCAGGCGATCAGCGGCGTCCGGTTGGCCGAGTCCAGCCGGTTCACCGAGGCGCCGTGCGCCAGCGCCGCCAACATTCCGGTCAGGTCGGCGTCGGCGGCCGCGGCCGAGGCCAGTGCAGCGTCGGGCTCCAGACCGTCTGGCAGCGGGCGAAGATAGCGGCGGTGCAGCCACTTGTCCGTGATGAACTCCTTGCGGCGAGCGGGATCGGCAGTGGGCCCCAGACGCGGCTGGCTGTCTGGCCGGCTGTGCTCTTGGATGGCGTTCACCTAAGGGAGGGGGCGGTGTGGGACGAGCATCTCTGACTATGGAGACGCGACAGCGAGATCAATAGCGGCAAGGCAGGAATAGTGGCGCAGTCTGAGCATTTGGGACATACCCTGAGAAACCTTAACCTGAGGATCTGGGATAACAGCGGATTAACCTGAGGATCTGTGATAACAGCGGATTAACCTGAGGATCTGTGATAACAGCGGCTTAACCCGAGGATCTGTGATAACAGCGGATTAACCTGAGGATCTGGGATAACAGCGGATTAACCTGAGGATCTGGGATAACAGCAGATTAACCTGAGGATCTGTGATAACAGCGGATTAACCTGAGGATCTGGGATAACAGCGGATTAACCTGAGGATCTGGGATAACAGCGGATTAACCTGAGGATCTGGGATAACAGCGGATTAACCTGAGGATCTGGGATAACAGCAGATTAACCTGAGGATCTGTGATAACAGCGGATTAACCTGAGGATCTGGGATAACAGCGGATTAACCTGAGGATCTGGGATAACAGCGGATTAACCTGAGGATCTGGGATAACAGCGGATTAACCTGAGGATCTGGGATAACAGCGGATTAACCTGAGGATCTGGGATAACAGCGACTTGACCTGAGGATCTGGGATAACAGCGGATTAACCTGAGAACCTGGGATAACAGCGGATTAACCTGAGGATCTGGGATAACAGCGGATTAACCTGAGGATCTGGGATAACAGCGGATTAACCTGAGGATCTGGGATAACAGCGGCTTGATCTGAGGATCTGGGATAACAGCGGATTAACCTGAGGATCTGGGATAACAGCGGCTTGACCTGAGGATCTGGGATAACAGCGACTTGACCTGAGGATCTGGGATAACAGCGGCTTGATCTGAGGATCTGGGATAACAGCGACTTGACCTGAGGATCTGGGATAACAGCGGCTTGACCTGAGGATCTGGGATAACAGCGGCTTGACCTGAGGATCTGGGATAACAGCGGCTTGACCTGAGGATCTGGGATAACAGCGGCTTGACCTGAGGATCTGGGATAACAGCGGCTTGACCTGAGGATCTGGGATAACAGCGGCTTGACCTGAGGATCTGGGATAACAGCGGCTTAACCTGAGGATCTGGGATAGCAGCGGATTAATCTAAGAATTTGGGATAACAGCGGCTTGATCTGAGGATCTGGGATAACAGCGGCTTGATCTGAGGATCTGGGATAACAGCGGCTTGATCTGAGGATCTGGGATAACAGCGGATTAACCTGAGGATCTGGGATAACAGCGGATTAACCTGAGGATCTGGGATAACAGCGGATCAATCTAAGAATCTGGGATAACAGCGGCTTGACCTGAGGATCTGGGAGGATAGCACGACAGCATGGTATCATGATCTGGTAGGAAGCAGGACACGAATAGAAGCCAATCCAGGGAGCTTGATATCACTCACCTTGGCATTGCCCAGCGCTAGCATGAGCCTCAGCGTGAACGGCTCCCACGTGTCCAGCGTGAGCGACTTGACCTTGGAGACGTGAACACCCAGAGATCTGTGCACCCCAGAGCAGTCGATGCACACCAGTATGCCGCGATTCACACATGACCAACGCGGCTTGTCGGCGCCGCATTCGCAGCAGACGGAATTGCCTGGCACCGATTGGATGAGGCGAACAGCGTCCTGATGCTGCGCCTCCAGCTGACCGGCTCGTTCAGCGGCCGCTGCGGCCGCGTCAAAGGCGGAGGCTTGATGAGTTGGCTGATTGGAAGATCCCGTAGAAGAAGAATTTACCGACGCCGACGCGTTGCCGGATTCCGACAATGACTGCAGGCCTTCAGATGCGGAGCCGGGCGTAGAAGGCGAGGTGAGCGTGTTGGAGCGGTGATGCTGCCAGCCGCTCTGCAGGGCGGTGCACCACAGCAGCAGGTCGGCGGGATTCTCAGCCTGCAACAGGTGAGTCCGCTCGGGCGCGATCAGCTCCAGTACGTAGCGCCTGTCGTCCTGCGGTCGCGACTTTGCCGTACAGATTCGCAAATCGTCCTCCAGACAGGTGACATCGGAGGCGTCGGTCTTCTTGCAGTAGTACAGGCGATTGTCTTTGATGAAGAACCAGCGACGGACCCAAGGCTTGAACTTCTTGTGCGCCTTGCGGAACAGGTAGCCTTCCAGGTTCCGGCCAGTGGGCGACGCGGGCGTCTCCTGCGGTGGGAACGTAGTCGGAGAATTGTAGCTGTTAGCAGCCTGTTGGTCAGCTATTAACAGCCTGTTGGTCAGCTATTGACAGCCTGTTTGTCAGCTATTGACAGCCTGTTGGTCAGCTATTAACAGCCTGTTGGTCAGCTATTGACAGCCTGTTTGTCAGCTATTGACAGCCTGTTGGTCAGCTATTGACAGCCTGTTTGTCAGCTATTGACAGCCTGTTTGTCAGCTATTGACAGCCTGTTGGTCAGCTATTGACAGCCTGTTGGTCAGCTATTAACAGCCTGTTGGTCAGCTGTTAACAGCCTGTTGGTCAGCTATTAACAGCCTGTTGGTCAGCTATTAACAGCCTGTTGGTCAACTGTTAACAGCCTGTTGGTCAGCTATTAACAGCCTGTTGGTCAGCTGTTAACAGCCTGATAGTCAGCTATTGACAGCCTGATAGTCAGCTATTAACAGCCTGTTGGTCAGCTATTGACAGCCTGTTGGTCAGCTATTAACAGCCTGTTGGTCAGCTATTAACAGCCTGTTGGTCAGCTATTGACAGCCTGTTTGTCAGCTATTGACAGCCTGTTGGTCAGCTATTGACAGCCTGTTGGTCAGCTATTGACAGCCTGTTTGTCAGCTATTGACAGCCTGTTTGTCAGCTATTGACAGCCTGTTGGTCAGCTATTGACAGCCTGTTTGTCAGCTATTGACAGCCTGTTGGTCATCTATTGACAGTCTGTTGGTCAGCTATTAACAGCCTGTTGGTCAGCTATTAACAGCCTGTTGGTCAGCTATTAACAGCCTGTTGGTCAGCTATTGACAGCGTCACAGCCTGTTTGTCAGCTATTGACAGCCTGTTGGTCAGCTATTGACAGCGTCACAGCCTGTTTGTCAGCTATTGACAGCCTGATAGTCAGCTATTGACAGCCTGATAGTCAGCTATTAACAGCCTGTTGGTCAGCTATTAACAGCCTGTTGGTCAGCTATTAACAGCCTGTTTGTCAGCTATTGACAGCCTGATAGTCAGCTATTAACAGCCTGTTGGTCAGCAATTATTAACCTGTTGGTCCGCTATTAACAGCCTGTTGGTCAGCTATTAACAGCCTGTTGGTCAGCTATTGACAGCCTGTTTGTCAGCTATTGACAGCCTGTTGGTCAGCTATTAACAGCCTGTTGGTCAGCTATTAACAGCCTGTTGGTCAGCTATTGACAGCGTCACAGCCTGTTTGTCAGCTATTGACAGCCTGATAGTCAGCTATTGACAGCCTGATAGTCAGCTATTGACAGCCTGATAGTCAGCTATTGACAGCCTGTTGGTCAGCTATTAACAGCCTGTTGGTCAGCTATTGACAGCCTGTTTGTCAGCTATTGACAGCCTGTTGGTCAGCTATTGACAGCCTGTTGGTCAGCTATTAACAGCCTGTTGGTCAGCTATTAACAGCCTGTTGGTCAGCTGTTAACAGCCTGTTGGTCAGCTATTATCAGTAATGCGTTAGAATACCAGAAAAGCATAAAATTACACCTGTATTTTACACAGACCGTACAGAGAAAGGCCCTATCGCTAGGCTTGGCAAGTATCAGTTGGCATAAACTCTATGCAAATGTTGGCAGCTGATTTATAATCTACCCCCCCCTTCGTCTCTCTGCCACTTTGATTACTGATCTGGATAACCTTCAAACATTTCCTCATGCAGCCTTAGTGCAGATCGATAAAAGCAGATAAAAATGAATACGCTTAGCTGCAGCGCTCTGCTAGCATCAGTTTTAGCCACATGGCAAAATTCATACTGCAATTTTATTATATAGAATTTCTATATGATGCATCACTATATAAACAAGCAGCTTTGTTCTCTATAAATACAATCTAAATGATGAATATTATACGGCAAACAGTTGTAACACGCTTAAATTTCAATGGTTTCGAAGTCTTCCAACTTGCACTAACTTTACCAACTGGTTGCGCAGATATTGATAATTCACACTTAATTGGAATGTAATTAAATACAATCAAAATTTGTTGAAATGATTAAAAATCAATTATTATCATCAGTTAATAGGTAATCACGTATGAAATTCAAGGCTTTAAAATTCAATTAATTCAAAGTACTTACACTTCGACAAGTCTGCAAAAATATCACGAGAGGATGGTAAATACAGAATCACACAACGTATTGTTCTGAATAGTAATTATAATTATTTTCTAATTAACACCAAAGTTGTCTGTTTATTACAAATGGAAGCGTTAATAAAAGTTTTAAGCAAGTGGTTTTAAACACAGAATAAACATGCACTCGATGAACCCAAACACCATAAAGACTTCACTGCCAATTTGATGGAAGGCTTGGCGAGAATACACAATGTAAACATTCTACTGTATAAGGCTTATGTTTTGTTTTTTATTATACCGTTGAAAATTGGAGCACTGATTTTGTGCCAGTATGACGGATAAACACACTGACAGACTCAAAACAAACCGAAACACACAAAGACACACTGACAGACACAAAACAAACCGAAACACACAAAGACACACAGACAGAAACAAAGACAAACTAACAGACACAAAGACACACTGAAAGAAACAGACACACTGGCAGACACAAAACATATTGAGACAAAGATACAGTGACAGACACAAAGACACACTGACAGACACAAAGACACACTGACAGACACAAAGACACACTGACAGACACAAAGATACAGTGACAGACACAAAGACACACTGACAGACACAAAGACACACTGACAGACACAAAGACACACTGACAGACACAAAGACACACTGACAGACACAAAGACACACTGACAGACACAAAGACACACTGACAGACAAAAAGACACACTGACAGACACAAAGACACACAGACAGAAACAAAGAGACACTGACAGACACAAAGACAAACTAACAGACACAAAGACACACTGAAAGAAACAGACACACTGGCAGACACAAAACATATTGAGACAAAGATACAGTGACAGACACAAAGACACACTGACAGACACAAAGACACACTGACAGACACAAAGACACACTGACAGACACAAAGACACACTGACAGACACAAAGATACAGTGACAGACACAAAGACACACTGACAGACACAAAGACACACTGACAGACACAAAGACACACTGACAGACACAAAGACACACTGACAGACAAAAAGACACACTGACAGACACAAAGACACACTGACAGACAAAAAGACACACTGACAGACACAAAGACACACAGACAGAAACAAAGAGACACTGACAGACACAAAGACAAACTAACAGACACAAAGACACACTGAAAGAAACAGACACACTGGCAGACACAAAACATATTGAGACAAAGATACAGTGACAGACACAAAGACACACTGACAGACACAAAGACACACTGACAGACACAAAGACACACTGACAGACACAAAGACACACTGACAGACAAAAAGACACACTGACAGACACAAAGACACACTGACAGACACAAAGACACACTGGCAGACACAAAGGCATGTGTGAGACACAAACATACACCATCATACACCAGACAAAACGAAACACCAGAATACCCAGAGAGACAGAAAATACTATTTTAGCACGATTTTTAAACCGAAAATACTGGCGCAACGGTAACCAAGCAGGGATGATGAAGAGAGCTATTCCAGACTCTCACCTGTCGAAGCAGCTCGTGCCGGGTCTCCATTCGACGCAGCTCCGCGTCGGTCTGGGCCCGAACGTCGCTCATCTGCTGCTGCACGAACTCCATCCAGGGATTGGTGTCGCTTAAAAATGCGGCAGAATTCGATATGCAAGCCTTGTACCTGTCTACTAGGCGAGCTAAGCAGTCCAATAAGTTCACGTTCTTGCGCACCTGCAAAGGCAAAGGAGGGAAGGAGGCCAACGTTGGATTCGGAGCTGATTGGGAATTCAACTGACATGGATTCAGCTGATTGGGAATTCAACTGACATGGATTCAGCTGATTGGGAATTCAACTGACATGGATTCAGCTGATTGGGAATTCAACTGACATGGATTCAGCTGATTGGGAATTCAACTGACATGGATTCAGCTGATTGGGAATTCAACTGACATGGATTCAGCTGATTGGGAATTCAACTGACATGGATTTAGCTGATTGGGAATTCAACTGACATGGATTCAGCTGATTGGGAATTCAACTGACATGGATTCAGCTGATTGGGAATTCAACTGATATGGATTCAGCTGATTGGGAATTCAACTGACATGGATTCAGAGCTGATTGGGAATTCAACTGACATGGATTCAGAGCTGATTGAGAATTCAACTGATATGGATTCAGCTGATTGGGAATTCAACTGACATGGATTCAGCTGATTGGGAATTCAACTGATATGGATTCAGCTGATTGGGAATTCAACTGACATGGATTCAGAGCTGATTGGGAATTCAACTGACATGGATTCAGAGCTGATTGGGAATTCAACTGACATGGATTCAGCTGATTGGGAATTCAACTGATATGGATTCAGAGCTGATTCGGAATTCAACTGACATGGATTCAGAGCTGATTGGGAATTCAACTGATATGGATTCAGCTGATTGGGAATTCAACTGACATGGATTCAGAGCTGATTGGGAATTCAACTGACATGGATTCAGAGCTGATTGGGAATTCAACTGACATGGATTCAGAGCTGATTGGGAATTCAACTGATATGGATTCAGCTGATTGGGAATTCAACTGACATGGATTCAGCTGATTGGGAGTTCAACTGACATGGATTCAGCTAATTGGGAATTCAACTGATATGGATTCAGCTAATTGGGAATTCAACTGATATGGATTCAGAGCTGATTGGGAATTCAACTGACATGGATTTAGCTGATTAGGAATTCAACTGACATGGATTCAGAGCTGATTGGGAATTCAACTGATATGGATTCAGCTGATTGGGAATTCAACTGATATGGATTCAGAGCTGATTCGGAATTCAACTGATATGGATTCAGAGCTGATTGGGAATTCAACTGATATGGATTCAGCTGATTGGGAATTCAACTGACATGGATTCAGAGCTGATTGGGAATTCAACTGACATGGATTCAGAGCTGATTGGGAATTCAACTGACATGGATTCAGAGCTGATTGGGAATTCAACTGATATGGATTCAGCTGATTGGGGATTCAGAGCTGATTGGGAATTCAACTGATATGGATTCAGCTGATTGGGAATTCAACTGACATGGATTCAGCTGATTGGGAGTTCAACTGACATGGATTCAGCTAATTGGGAATTCAACTGATATGGATTCAGAGCTGATTGGGAATTCAACTGACATGGATTTAGCTGATTGGGAATTCAACTGACATGGATTTAGCTGATTGGGAATTCAACTGACATGGATTCAGAGCTGATTGGGAGTTCAACTGACATGGATTCAGCTAATTGGGAATTCAACTGATATGGATTCAGCTGATTGGGAATTCAACTGACATGGATTCAGCTGATTGGGAGTTCAACTGACATGGATTCAGCTAATTGGGAATTCAACTGATATGGATTCAGAGCTGATTGGGAATTCAACTGACATGGATTCAGAGCTGATTGGGAATTCAACTGACATGGATTCAGCTGATTGGGAGTTCAACTGACATGGATTCAGCTAATTGGGAATTCAACTGATATGGATTCAGAGCTGATTGGGAATTCAACTGACATGGATTTAGCTGATTGGGAATTCAACTGACATGGATTCAGAGCTGACTGGGAATTCAACTGACATGGATTCAGCTGATTGGGAATTCAACTGACATGGATTCAGAGCTGATTGGGAATTCAACTGACATGGATTTAGCTGATTGGGAATTCAACTGACATGGATTCAGAGCTGACTGGGAATTCAACTGACATGGATTCAGCTGATTGGGAATTCAACTGACATGGATTCAGCTGATTGGGAATTCAACTGATATGGATTCAGAGCTGATTGGGAATTCAACTGACATGGATTCAGAGCTGATTGGGAATTCAACTGACATGGGTTCAGCTGATTGGGAATTCAACTGACATGGATTCAGCTGATTGGGAATTCAACTGACATGGATTCAGCTGATTGGGAATTCAACTGACATGGATTCAGCTGATTGGGAATTCAACTGACATGGATTCACATGAAATTCATTCAACGTGGATTTAACATAAATTACATAATAGTCAATTCCAATCGTCACTGATGCAAGCAGTCATAAATTAACCAACCTTTAACTCTTTGATCGCGTGCAAATAGTCCAGACTAGCAATGCAGTACTGGTTGCGATGCAGCTGAGCTAAATTATCCAAATCTGTTTCAACTTTAGTACGCGACTGGCCCAGGCTCTTAGCCAGCGAAGCCTCATAATCGTCGCTAGCTTTTTCGAAGGCTTTGGCCAGGTCAGCCAGCGGCTGCAGCGAAGTGTTAATAAAAGTCTGCATCCTGGTCTGCGTGTCGCGAATTGAAGCCACCAAATCCTGTTTGGGAAGAGTTTTGGCAAATATCAAAGCGACAGTCAGTCCTGATAACCTACTTATTCTAATTCCATTGGCTAGCATAAAAGCAGATATTCGCAGGACTGTCCCGCAACCAGCGGTGCAGCCATTCTACCGATTCGCAGATACTGTACATATAAACACGACAATTTTCGTGCACAAGCATACATGCGCAACAGTCGGCCGAGTCGGCCGACCGATTTGGCGGCCAAACAAGGAAGTCGCAAAAATGCCCACCCAAAAAATATCCAAGTAATAGTACTAAGTAGCTGACGAGGCATTTTGACTTAATAAGACAGTCATAGTTACTCCTGCCGTGTACCCAAAGTAGCGTTAATTTTGCTTTACGCTACTTACGCTAGGTTTTTTTTACACGTAAATCGCATTTTTGGCCAAAAACTACGTCGCATTTTGTTAAAACTAAGTCGCATGGCCGACCGAATTTTGGAGGTTGCGCATGTATGTGCACAAGCCCCAAACACGGAATCGAACGAATCGTTGGTGGCGCGTTTACCGCTGAGCATCTCTGTCCCGTTTTCAAGCTAAACGCAGGCATACAATTCCTTTTGCAACTGGAAACCAAACCAACCTGAAAATCGTCTTGAAAGTGTTCAACAATTTTGACTAGTTTCTTTGACGAACTGGTAACTTTATCGTTGTCAACAAAGGATTCGGTCAGCTCGGTCAGACTGGACGTTAACAGTCCCAGGGAGGCGGAAAACTGCCTGCCAGCTTCGGTCACTGTGGCTAGAATCGATGCAGTCTTCTGGTAGCGGCACTTAAGCATAGCAACCTCGCGCTCGCTAGCAGCCAGGGAGTCGCGGAACCGAGGCGTGTCCTTGATACCAGCCTCAAATGTTAGGCTGTTGAGCACTTCCATTGTGCAGTAGTTATTAGCTAATGTCAATATTAAAGTCAATGAATTCAGTGGACAGATTGAGTCACATCTGATTTGATTGGCACAGCAATAAGTATTGGGATGAATATGAGAACATTTGTAATGTGTTACAATATATAGGGCTTACTGCAAAAGGAAAAATCAAAAGCATTTTCCATAAATTTTACATGGGTCTTATTTTCTCTATAATAATATATTTGCAATCTCTATATTTGCTAGAGACTGCAAGGACAGACTGACAACTATCACTTATTTGCTGAATAGGGTCAATGCCAAAGTTAACATGTTCTATGTTGCATCGCATTTTTGAGCTACAATTTTAGACCTCTGTGTTGCATGTCTGTAGGCTTTCTACACTTATTCTAATAGGGATATCCATATACCAATAACAAATGTAGGCTTTGGCATACAAATTTGTACTCAAGCTTCACATAATGCATACTCAAAGATTATATCAAAATACATTTCCCCACACATGTGATACAACCCTAAGTGTAGGTTTCATAGAGAGGATTTCAAAGGTTTTTAGTTTCAAAAAAGAAATTAATAGATTTTTACAAAGTTTTAATTGATAAGCTATAGTTTTACCAAGAGAATTTTAATGGATTTTAGTCCTAGTACTCGACTTTTCTATCTCAACTTCTAATGTTCAACTTCCTTATCTCAACTTCTATTATTCAACTACTATATAATTTTTTAACTTTTAGCTTGTAATTAAAAAACATACTTTTTGAAAAGGTTAAGCAGACTTTTTGACTTGAAATGTATTATAAAAATGCTATAAAAAACTGAATGGCTGAATTGTAATTTTTTTTATCATACTAGGCTTTTTATTTATTGTCTGTTTGCTTATTGACAGTGAACTGAATTGTGTCACAGTGTTAAAATCACAATGTTTAAGCATAGGCCCCCTAGCCCTATAGTACCAGACTTGATTCAGATTGCTTAACCTTAGTGTTAACTTTAATTAAAACAGATACTGACTTGCCTGAAAAATGGATTATGTCATAACTAGGCCTAATTTATAACTTTTAGTCAAACTGATTTGGTATAAATATTCAATTATAATAGAAGTACTACAATTTATTTAAAGATTTGAATAGCCTAAACTGCTAATGCAACAACTTGGGTTTGAATCTTAGTATCATAAATTTTTCATTAAAACTTAAAAGCTTAGCATTTTTTTTTGTTTTATGATACCCATATTTGCATCAATTTTGCTTTTCAATACTTATGGAAAGTAATCAAAATTGAAATAGACATAGCCATGATTGCAAAAATATTACAATTGTAACTTATTAGACCTAGAGCACAACCCTTATATTCAGCTTTGTTAGGCCTGTACAATTCTTTAAATGGAGACTTTGTTAATAATATATCATAAAATAAAAGTCAAGGGATAGAAATGAAAATGAGGGACAATTTGTTAATATTGTCATATCTATTCCTTTCTAGCCATGGCAGCAAGACACAATTCTCCTGGCTCTTTAAATTTAATAAATTTTTGCTTCCCTATCTCACTTTTGTTTTACAATGCATTCTTAACAAATTCTCCATTGAGTGAATATAAGGATGATGCTTTAGTAATAAGTTACAATTATACTCATATATGCACAAACCCCCTGATTTGCACTGGTCATGCGACTTACTTTTTGACCAAAAATGCAACTTACTTATGAAAGAAACCCTAGAGCAACATTAATGCAATTTTGGGTAAATGGCAAGAGTAACTATAACTGTTACTCCTAACTGTTACAAGGGCTAAATGCTTCATCATCTAATTAGTACTACATCTGTATTCTTTGGGGTGGGCATTTTTGCGACTTACCCCTAGTCTACCATAATTTAGTGGCCAGATCGGCCAAGTTGGCTAGCAGTTGCACATGTATGATTATATTTATATAGCATTTATATAATCATGGCGGATCCTAGAATATTTGTCAACTTTTTTTATCAACTAAGAGTTGACAAAAATTAATTGGTAGTTGGAATGTTCATCAACTGCCAATAGGAACAATGGAATATTTGGCAAATACCAATGAGAAAAGTAGAAGCATATTTTAATAAGTAAATTTATTAAACTTTATTGTTCAATAATTACTTGGCGGAAATTAAACTTGCCAGCCATACTACATTTTACTTTTTTGTTTTTCACTTCCAACTTTGACAATAATGCAGTAAATATGTCTTTATTGTTTAGATATGTTGTAACCAAGAGCTGCTACTATATACTGGTTCTAGTAGCACCATTCGGTGCAATTTTTTTTTGGTGCAGTTGTCAATATTGTTGTTCATTCCATGCAAGTAACAACAAAACAAAACAAAAGAAAATGCATAAGTAGATATATACTCCACAAATCAGTCGCACCTAGCATATTTTCTCTAAATTGTGTTAGACACTGCCAACTCGCGTGCCAACTCGCGAGTCATGTACATCTGCTAGCTAGTTCATGCTCAGATTGTAATACACAACAACATTGCACAATTGCAATCAACATATATTGAATACACAATACAGTGTATGCAATAAAACATATACAAAGGCAGTTCTCTGATGCCTTCAAACTGGCTGTGGAACTTTTGTCAATAGGCAGTGAAAGATTTGGAATATTTGTCAACTGCAAAAATGAGGGTTAGAACATTTGTCAACCAAGTTGACAAAAAAGTTGACAAAAATTCCATAAACTATCATGGCTATATCTATTTCAATTTTTACAATTTTTCATTGGGTAGGCCTATTATATAACAAAATTGATGCAAATAATAAATAGGGCTATAAGCATTATAAAAAAAGAATGCCAAAAGCTTTTATTAAATAATTTAGGCCCTATCAAAGACAAGGATTATTGTATTTAATGAGTAAAAGATTATTGCACTTGCACTTATTGATATATTAATTATTGTACTTGATGAGTTAAGCATTATTGCACTAAATTAGTAAAGGTTTTTGAAATAGCTGAAAAAGTAATTATTGCACTTGTTCTTGCTGAATAATTTTTTCTCCTTACTTAGCTGGCCAATAGGGGAACTAAATTGCTAGTTTTTACTATTATTATAAATTATATTATAGGGCCTAATACCTCCATAACTCAGTCACATTTAAAATAAAAATTTGGGTCACTTTGAGATAATGACAATCAGTCCTACTCCCTACGTTAGCTAGGTAGGCAGTTTTAGCGCGTCGCTTTTCCATCTTATTTTCTTCACATTTCTATCTTAATAAATATACTCAATCAATCAAGGTGAGCTCGTTGTCGTTCAGTAGTAGTAGTAGTAGTTGTAGTATTAGTAGTAAGAATTTGGCTCAGGCAATTAGCCTGCTTGGCCAATATATTGTATTGCCATAGGGCAATGTATTTGGAGAAATTTTTGAAATTTTTACAGAAGATTCGACGAAATTGTAAAGATAAAGTATTTGAAAGCGCGCCAGAATTTTTTACGGTATTTTTGGACGAAAAGTGACGACTTTTTTTATAAGAAACCGACAAACTTAAAGTTTTTAAATGAGTGTGAATATGAATATGGATGAGTATAAATATGAGTACAAAAATAAGTACGAATTATTGCTTTGATTACGAGATTACGAGATAAGGTACGAATGAAGTTCGAACAAAAAATCGAAAAGAAAAAAATTGATGTAGACCAGTTTTAAAATGATCGCGAATAAGAATAACGATAAATAACCGTATTTTATGTCAATATATCAATGCATATATAACCGTGTTACCGTATTACAATAGCATTTAAATATTTGTGTTACCTGTTAAATAAATTGTTTTAACATTTGTAAATAATTAAGAGTATGCGAAAGGGTATGCGTAATTCGTAAAAATGCATAGAGAAGTTTTGAAAGGCTAACATTTGACGCACAGAAAAGCGGGAAAAAAGACAAAATAGCGCCTCAGAGAACGAAGAAATGCAAACAGATAGCACCCAGGAAGAGAAAGCAATTCATGATATCAACAAAAAGAGGAAAGTAGAGAACAAAGATTCCCTCTTATCATAGTTTCGGGTATTTAAAGAACCAATTAATCAATTAATATTAATAATCTAGTCAAATTTGTGCCAAAAAGAGTTGTTAAACGCCTGAAAAACACTAAGTGTTTTAGGAATTTTAAGCGTGAACTTAAGAATAAATGTACAAAAATAAAATAAATAACCTGATTTTGGAATGCCAAAAGTGATTCTTAAGGGTTGTTTGTCATTGTTTAACAAAATTCCTTGGCGCGTTTGTTAAAGGGTTAATTTTAACGAGCAGTTTAAATTAATATGGCTTCCATTTTCCATGCGGGTTATTTTCCGTTACGTTTTGATTTCTTGGTTCCTAGTCAGTTTGTCATCTGCCATCATTGTCGTGATCTTCATCTAGTGTTTCTAATACCCCACCTCGATTCGAGTCACTTAGGCTAGTGATTTTAATTAGCGTGCACTAACTATGAAGGGAGTCAGTTCATCAGACCTCAGTCAATGTTAATTTCTAATTCCAAGGGAATTATTGCGGAAATTTGTGTATATTAGGCCTACACTAAGGGGGCTATAAATTAGGTAAATGAAGGTTTTTTATAAAAAATATATTTTGAAAGACTTGACGTCTATTTTTGGCAATTTCTCTTCTAATAGTGGATAAAGAAGGATCCAGATTTCCAGTTTTAGTTTTGTGTAGGCCTATATCATTATCATTGCCATTATTGTTGTTTTGTCTATGTATGTTACAAAGCCTGAAAGCCAAGACAAGAATTGTTATCTACCATTTCACTGATTTGTTGATAACAAAGTATTATAAGTAGGCCTATTCAGCTATTAGTATTTGATAATTTAGTATTTGGTATTTATAAGATATTTCTAAACTAAAGTCATTTTATAGCCATAGGCCTATCATATATATTTACAAGGTTACTTTGCTTAGCCCCATTCTAATCCTAATCAATTCTATAATCCTAGTTTATATCAATAGTAAAATAACTTTGAAAGTTTGATTTTTTCTTTTTATATCTTCAATCTTTTTATAGGCCTACTTATTGTTAACCTATGCCTATAGCTTCAATTTAATTTAGATCATGGCAATGATAACATATATTTTTTACAAAAATTTAAAGATATAGAGCCTAGGCCTATAAGCATACATGCCTAACACCTGTCCAACCTATCCAAACCAGATAGGTGAAATCGCCGCTAGCCAAGGTAAGTCGCAAAATCAAACATGCAAAAAACAAAAAACAAGGGTAAGAAAAAAGAAGAGGAAGAGAAAAAAATAAAGAAAGAAGTAAGAGAAGAGAGAGGGGAAAAAGGAAAGAGAAGAAAAGAAAAAATGCAAGAAAATTCATATACAAAATGATAATTAAGTTGCAATTGGGGGAGCAAAGTTGCAATCAGGAGGAACTAAGTCGCAATTGGGAGAAACTAAATCACAAATCTAGACAAAACTAAGTTGCACCAGATAGGTAAAATTTTGAGGTTAGGCATGTATGCCTATAAGCCTAATAAAGTTAAGCAATAGGCCTATAAAGTAATATAGACCTAATAAATATAATATATTCTATTTCTATGTTAGACTAATATATATTAACCTAAAATTAAAACTTGTTACCATATTTTGAATCATGTAGTATATATTCAAAAAATTTTATATGTAAATTTCAAGTTTTCTGGTTTTTAAACTTGTAATAGACATTTAAACAAATGTTTATATATATATGTATATATATAATTTAGTCTTTTAGTCCAATTGCAACTTAGTCTTTCTTGCCTTTTTGACTAAACTATCTTTAGTAAAAAATCAATATATATATTTTTGGTAGATAATTTGGTTGCTTATTTATCTTTCTTGCCTTTTTGACTAAACTATCTTTAGTAAAAAATCAATATATATATATATAAGATAGTTTAGTCAAAAAGGCAAGAAAGATAAATAAGCAACCAAATTATCTACCAAAAAGATTATTTATACAATACAAAAGGTCATTTATTGTTGCAACACTAACAGATTTGAAAGTGTAGGCGTACACTAATTTTTTGGTTGCATTTATAACTATTCAATTTTTTTTCATGCATGCATTAAGCATGATCTGGATTATAGAGTTGCACTAATTAATTTAATTAAAAGTGGGTACTAAGGCCTATTTATAAAATGGCGCCTATTCTATATAGTATAGATATGCCTAGATGGTGGGTCAAATTAAGCCATATAGAGTTTAATGTCTTATTCAAAAAAGTATTTCAAGTAGTTTAGTTAGTAATAAGTAAGTAGATAGTTAGTAGGTAGGTTAGAAATCAAAACTTTGACCCTTTGATTTTATAAATCTAATGCTCTAACTAACCACTAGTCTATAACTTAAATACTTTTGGATATTAGACTAAATGTTATCTTTTTTTACCTAATTGTTTATTGCCTAACTATATCTTTAAATGTTATAATTTGGATGAATAGATATAAACACATATAAACATATGAGCAGACTGCAATATGCAGATGAGCAGACTGCAATATGCAGATGAGCAGACTGCAATATGCAGATGAGCAGACTGTAATATGCAGATGAGCAGACTGCAATATGCAGATGAGCAGACTGCAATATGCAGATGAGCAGACTATAATATGCAGATGAGCAGACTGCGATATGCAGATGAGTAGATTGAATATGCAGCAAGCAGATTATAATATGCAGATGAGTAGACTGCAATATGCAGATAAGCAGACTGCAATATTAACACTGCAATATTGAGCAGACTAATATCAGTTATTTGAACTACTGGCTTTATGTCTCTCCGTCGACTTGTCCAATTCGCCACTGTTGGCACTGCATCAGCATGGCGATGGCGTCGGCCCTACCTTCTGGTTGGCATGGCAACCGTGGCCACATCGGGCGCGGCGCTGGCTCTGTCTATTAAAAGAGAAAACTGGCCGGCATTGCCACTTCCAGCTGTTGTCAAATCGGCATCCGTGTGCAGCGCGGCCAGCATTGGGCGGCCGCAGCACTGGATGACCGACCCAGTGTCCGAGACAGGCTGGCTATGCGATCCGTCCAATAGTGCCGAGCCCCGAGTCGGCATGGAGCGACTCTGTATGGATTTGCAGGTTTGACTGGCTTGTGTCTATGCTGCTCCTAGATAGTGCGTGTTTTCATTGCCTAGGTCATTGATTGTTTCCTTAGGAATGCCTGTTTCCTAGATTTGCGTCTAATCTTATCGCCCTCTAGAGTCGTGTCTAATCGCCATCTAGATTCGTATCTAATCACCATCTAGAGTCGTGTCTAATCGCCATCTAGATTCGTATCTAATCACCATCTAGAGTCGTGTCTATTCCCATCTAGATTCGTATCTAATCACCATTTAGAGTCGTGTCTAATCAACATTTAGAGTCGTGTCTAATCACCATCTAGAGTCGTCGTCGTGTCTAATCAACATCTAGAGTCGTGTCTAATCACCATCTAGAGTCGTGTCTAATCACCATCTAGAGTCGTGTCTAATCGCCATCTAGATTCGTATCTAATCACCATCTAGAGTCGTGTCTAATCGCCATCTAGATTCGTATCTAATCACCATCTAGAGTCGTGTCTATTCCCATCTAGATTCGTATCTAATCACCATTTAGAGTCATGTCTAATCAACATCTAGAGTCGTGTCTAATCACCATCTAGAGTCGTCGTCGTGTCTAATCAACATCTAGAGTCGTGTCTAATCACCATCTAGAGTCGTGTCTAATCACCATCTAGAGTCGTGTCTAATCGCCATCTAGATTCGTATCTAATCACCATCTAGAGTCGTGTCTAATCGCCATCTAGATTCGTATCTAATCACCATCTAGAGTCGTATAATTTCTCCAAGTGACATGTCTCCATAGACTGAGTACAACATTGTGATGTGGCCGCAGCCTTCTGCTGCAAGCATAGGGCCGCAGTCACATCTTAGGCACTGTGTCCGCTGCTAGTATCTGGAATAGGAATTTTTCTGCTGCCTCCATGCACTCTAAGCAGCCTTCCTTGGCGCTCAGAAGTTGCACAATATGGCGCAATCTTTGACATAGGAAATTAGGAAGTTTGCCTAGCCTAGGGTTAGTTAGTGGAAGCCGCCAAATTTGGCGCTTGCCTGTACTGTTGTTGCCTGGCCTGCCGCGTACAATCGCTCAGTGTACGCAAGTCTAGTTAGCCGCACTCCTCCCCCGTGCGCTCTCTGGACCCTTCCCCTTCTGCTCTCTCGTTCCTCCTGCGTCCGAGCCTCTCCCCATGCGTCATTCTATTTTTAGACTGAGGGTTTCGCGGACCCCGTGTCCCGAGCTGAACCCTCCCTCACGTGCTGCCTTGTGCGCACAAGCCCAAATTTGGCATGCTATTGTCACTAGTGGCTGGAGGCGACTGTCGGCGCTTCGTACAAGCTACTTTCTCCCCCATGTTTAATCAATATCTGTTGTGCATCATTATCCGCACTTTTCGGGCTGCAGTTCCATGGTCAACCCACGGAATGCCCAAACGCTCCACCCTCCGCGTTCTATATTAACGAATGCAGGCCCGCTTGTCTGATTTTTCATCAGAACCGCCTCGTGAGGACTTGTCGAGAGCTTTCTCCAAGTCTAGCGCTCTAGCGCCGGTTAACAGCGAAGCAAAGCTCCTGAGCAGGTCTTGGTAGAGCTATAAGCATCGCTAAGCAGCTGCAAGCTCCTGAGCAGGTCTTGGTAGAGCATTGCAGCGCTCAAGCAGAAAGCACGCTCCTGAGCAGGTCTTGGTAGAGCATTGCTAGTGCTATAGCTCTGGTTTTCCAGCCTACCCTATTGGCAGGAAATCAGTTAGCTGAAGCCATTCTGCTAGTGTCAATCCGCGACACAGGCGCGAATAAGAGTGAGAGTGAGTGTGCAGTCGCAGCACTCGTGCGCGATTCTAAGACTAGCTGTTAGTTTATAGGCCTAGAGTCTATTGCTGCTTCAGGCGCATAGACCTATTCCTCGCCGCCCATCTGCGCGAGACGTAGCTATTAGGTTGGTAGGAGTTAGGGGTCCTCTGAGAGCTAAACTCAGACACGCTCAAGCGCGGACATTTGTCAGTGCCAGGACTGCGCCGCTCAGGCCATTTGCTACCATTGAGTCCTGTCACTTGGACATTGAAATATCTGAGACTAGTTGTTCTAGCGTTATTTATTTGCGTGGAGCCCAAACAGACCCCTTCATTGCGGATCCTACGGTTCCCACGCTGGTGGCAGCACTACCCTTAATTTTAGATTTCTCCCCAGTCTCAGCCCCCATAAGTATAACCGCTAAGACCGCCCCGGCCAATAGCAGTCCACCTAGTTCTATCCCGGGCAGTAAAGCGAGTTATATCAATTGTATGACTATAACATAATTAAATCTACATATTCAAGGGCCGCCTATGCCGCGCCATGGAAGAACTGGACGGCGAAGCCCGTTTCATAGTTGACAAATGGGCTCGGCCCTCCGGCGGCGGCGGCATCTCCTGCGTGCTAACCGACGGTGTCGTGTTTGAACGGGCCGGCGTCAACATCAGCGTGGTGCACGGCAGCCTCAGCCAGCAGGCTGTGCGCCAGATGAACTCGCGGCCGGATCGGCACAAGCTGCCCGAGGGCAAGGAGCTGCCATTCTGCGCTATCGGCATTAGCTCGGTTATCCATCCGCGCAATCCGTTTGTCCCAACTATGCACTTTAATTTCCGCTACTTCGAAGTTGACGATGGCAAAGGCGGCGTCTCTTGGTGGTACGGCGGCGGCGCCGATCTGACGCCGACGTTTCTCGATAAAGATGACGCGACGCATTTCCACAGGACGCTGAAGGCCGCCTGCGATAAGCATGACAAGTGAGCGACGTTGCGCTATGTTTATTGACCTTGGGTAGGCAGGGGTAACGCCTCTGTAGCGCAAGCAGTCAATCGGGGCTTGAATCGACACAGTCGGTTAATAGCCGATCTAGAGTTTTATTAGGCATAAGCACCTTTTTAGATCTTCAGACCTTTAATGGACCTTACATTTCAATAGGCATCTAGACCTTCAATACACTCAGACCCTCAAAAGACACACCCAGACCCTCAATATATATACAGTCAGCCCCTCAATAGGCACCCAGACCTTAAATACACTTAGATCCTCAATAGACACACTCAGACCTTTAATAGACACACTCAGACCTTCAATAGGCACTCAGACCCTCAATAGACACACCCAGACCTTCAATAGACACACTCAGACCTTCAATAGGCACTCAGACCCTCAATAGACACACCCAGACCTTCAATAGACACACTCAGACCTTCAATAGGCACTCAGACCCTCAATAGACACACTCAGACCTTTAATAGACACTCAGACCCTCAATAGACACACTCAGACCCTCAATAGACACACTCAGACCTTCAATAGACACACTCAGACCTTTAATAGACACACTCAGACCTTCAATAGGCACACTCAGACCCTCAATAGACACACTCAGACCTTCAATAGGCACACTCAGCCCCTTTACAGGCACTCAGACCCTCAATGGGCACACTCAGCCTCTCAATAGACACACCCAGACCCTTAATAGACATCACAGACCTTTACAAGATATCCAGGCCTTTATTAGCTAGCTACGTATACCACTACAATCTACTGCCAGATCGCTGTACCCCAAGTACAAAGCCTGGTGCGACAATTACTTCGTCATCGAGCATCGCGGTGAGCGACGCGGAGTTGGCGGCATCTTTTTCGACGACGTTGACTCGCCCAACCAGCCAGCCGCGTTCGCTTTCGTATCCTCGTGCGCCGACGCCATCGAAGCCGCCTACCTGCCCATAGTGCGCCGGAATATGCGACGCGGCTATTCCTACGCTGACCGGCAGTGGCAGCTGCTCCGACGGGGTCGCTACGTAGAGTTTAATCTGGTGTACGATCGGGGCACCAAGTTCGGTCTGTTCACTAAGGACGCCAGGATTGAGAGCATCTTGATGAGCTTGCCGCCGCTGGCTCGCTGGGAGTACTGCCACGATCCCGACTCTGATCCGGTCAAGGCTCAGCTGATGCGGGTGCTCAGGGAGCCAGTTGACTGGGCCTAAGTGCGCTAGTGATCTAGCTATTGGCACTAGGAGCTCTAGATAAGATTTCCTCAAGCTGCTGGGCAACTCGCCAGCCTCCCAGATCCTCAGCTGCTGGGCCACCCGCCAGCCTCCCAGATCCACAGCTGCTGGGCCACCCGCCAGCCTCCCAGATCCACAGCTGCTGGGCAACCCGCCAGCCTCCCAGATCCTCAGTTGCTGGGATACCCACCAGTCTCCCAGATCCTCAGCTGCTGGGCAACCCGCCAGCCTCCCAGATCCTCAGCTGCTGGGCAACCCGCCAGCCTCTCAGATCCTCAGTTGCTGGGATACCCACCAGTCTCCCAGATCCTCAGCTGCTGGGCAACCCGCCAGCCTCCCAGATCCTCAGCTGCTGGGCAACCCGCCAGCCTCTCAGATCCTCAGTTGCTGGGATACCCACCAGTCTCCCAGATCCTCAGCTGCTGGGATACCCACCAGTCTCCCATATCCTCAGCTGCTGGGCAACCCGCCAGCCTCCCAGATCCTCAGCTGCTGGGCAACCCGCCAGCCTCCCAGATCCTCAGCTGCTGGGCAACCCGCCAGCCTCCCAGATCCTCAGCTGCTGGGATACCCGCAGCCTCCCAGATTACTCGTTAATCTGCTTAGCATGAGTCAGTCCTGAAAAATATGTTATAAAGTGTAACCACTCGATTTGTGAGTTTTGCTTATCATCGTCTTATCTATTACTTTTTCATTACATATGCACTCTGGCGCTGGTTTTCCCTAGTTTGAATTGGTGCTCTTTTGCTTATACTATGCGCATATCTGCATCCTGTGTAGTTTCCAGTTTAGCGACCAAGAGATTCATTGATAATTTGACAGCAATCACTTAATTAATGCGCTTAGTTATATGCGCTTTAATGTGCATTTTTATTGCCCTAAATATACGTTATTTCCTAATTAATCTTTCTAATGCTTCAGCTTTACTCATAGAAAGTGTTTTTTTATCGGAAAGCTTGTTTCGCAAATATCTGGATTGTATTTTACCCCTAATTCTGCATTAAAGATGAACGGGATCTGGATGCTTAGTAAAGCATATTGGGTCGCATTTTCCTGGTTTATATTTTTTTTACCAGACAATTACTCACAAGTCAGGCATAGCAGGCTTTAGTTTGATCAATACAAGCATTAGACAGGCAACTTTAGTTTGGATGGGTTGTAGCATACTGGTTAGAACGTTCGGATTAACGACTGAGACGTTGGGGGTTCGATTTCGACCCAACTCGGAACAATTTGTGTCCTTGAGCAAGACACTTAACTCTGCATTGCTTCAGTTCACCCAGCTGTAAAATGGGTGCCAGCATTAGCTGGGGTAGTTGAGGGTGTGTGTGGTGACACCCCCCCCCCAGTCTTTGGACTGAACAGCCGTACACAGCCTTCAGCTGCGGCTGTGCTGTCGGTTGCACATCAGCTAATTAGAGCAGGTGTGATCAATGGTTATAATTATAATTATTTTGTTTGACCAATAATTTCATTAGACAGGTAGCTTTTGTCTGACCAATACAAGCATTAGGCAGGTAGCTGTAATTTACCAATCGAGACATTAGGCAGGCAGTTTTCTGTTCCATACAGACATTAGACAGGTAGCTGTAATTTACCAATAGAGACAGTAGGCAGACAGCCTTGTGTGGTCCGCAGAGGCATTGTACAGACTCACCTGAGCTCGTTAATTCACAAATAATTTAATATATTCCATGCCTGCATGTTGCGCATTGCAGCGAAAGCAGCCGCTAAACTGCTGCCAATCAGTGCACACAGGCTCGGCAACTCAGTAACTAATCACTACCGTCGACTTCTTATTGCGTCGTCCGCCACAATAGCAGCAGCAGCAACAGCAGTCGTCATGTCCGATAGAGGCCGAGCCAAGCTGCACGGTGCTTTTGGCACCAGTTACGATCCCAAGCATAGAGGTTAGTTTGAAGATTTTGGCGGTATTGAATCTTGCGGTCTGTCAGTTTGTCAGGTTCAGTGGGTGGGGCTTTCGGGCGCAGCCGCAGGTCTACGAGTATGCGACTGTTGGCCCACAGCCAATGAGGAGGCAAGCAGTCATGTCCATTTCGCACAGGCCGTTGAGCACGCGCACGGATACTTACGCAGGCACAAAGTATAGAAAAGCCAACCCCAAGGCCGATTTTCAAACAGAGCATAGCCACAAATGGATGTGGCCGTGGCCGTGCTCGGAATCGAACCTAGTACTTTGACGCGAGATAGTCGGTCGCGCTTACCGCTGAGCTACTCTGTCCCCGTTGCAATCTGTTAGATATTGATACTTAGCTCGAATATGGCAAATAAGACAACTCATCGCTAAATCACCCCCCCCCTAAAGATGAGTTCCTGTCCATGCCGCTGGAGGAGCGCCGGAAGCAGTACAGCTGCGGCGAGAACTACACCCCCATGGTCGACATTCCAACCTGGGCGCAGCAGGCCGGCGCAGCCAAACAACCCAACGACGGCGACCCGCTAGCCAGACGCGTCTCGCTGCACGTTGGCGACATCACCAAGCTGGAGATCGACGCCATTGTTAATGCCGCTAATAGCAGCCTCTTGGGCGGCGGCGGCGTTGACGGCGCCATTCACCGAGCTGCTGGGCCGCTATTGAAGGCCGAGTGTGCTCAGCTGAAGGGCTGCGAAACCGGCGATGCCAAGGCCACCTGCGGTTATAAACTGCCTGCTAGGTACAGTGCAGCTTGGATTGCTCAAGGCTACCGCCCGCCTCCCAGTTCCTCAGTTGCTGGGCCAGCCTCCCCGATCCTCAGTTGCTGGGCCAGCCTCCCCGATCCTCAGTTGCTAGGCCAGCCTCCCCGATCCTCAGTTGCTGGGCCAGCCTCCCAAATCCTCAGTTGCTGGGCCACCGCCACCCTCCCCGATCCTCAGTTGCTGGGCCAGCCTCCCCGATCCTCAGTTGCTAGGCCAGCCTCCCCGATCCTCAGTTGCTGGGCCAGCCTCCCAAATCCTCAGTTGCTGGGCCAGCCTCCCAGTTCCTCAGTTGCTGGGCCAGCCTCCCCGATCATCAGTTGCTGGGCCAGCCTCCCAAATCCTCAGTTGCTAGGCCAGCCTCCCCGATCCTCAGTTGCTGGGCCAGCCTCCCAAATCCTCAGTTGCTGGGCCACCGCCACCCTCCCCGATCCTCAGTTGCTGGACCAGCTTCCCCAATCCTCAGTTACTAGACCAGCCTCCCCGATCCTCAGTTGCTAGGCCACCGCCACCCTCCCAGATCCTCAGTTGCTGGGCCACCGCCAGCCTCCCAATCTCCATCATAAATATCGGGCAATTTCAGCATCCCAAAACATGCCCGCCCAGGTACGTGCTGCACACGGTCGGGCCGATGGGCTCCGGTGACAAAGCCCTGAGAAGTTGCTACAGCCGCTGTCTGGAATTAGCGCGTCAGCACGGCCTCACCAGCGTCGCTTTCCCCTGCATAAGCACCGGAGTCTATGGCTTCCCGGCTGAACGAGCGGCCAAAATTGCCTTGGAGACTGTGCGCGATTTTCTAGCCAACGACAAGTACGGCGAGAAAATTGAGCGCATCATATTCTGCGTGTTTCTCGATGCGGACTACCGCCTGTACACCCAGCTGCTGCCAGTGTACTTCCCCACTAAGCGACTGCCCACCAAGAAGCAGAAGGAAGAGCAGGAGGCGGCCGATGAGACATCCGCCCCTGCCGCTGAGACATCCGCCCCTGCCGGTGAGACATCCGCCCCTGCCGGTGAGACATCCGCCCCTGCCGGTGAGACATCCGCCCCTGCCGGTGAGACACCCGCTCCTGCTGGCGAGACATCCGCCCCTGCCGGTGAGACATCCGCTCCTGCCGGTGAGACCTCCGCTCATGCCGGTGAGACACCCGCCACTGCCGGTGAGACATCCGCTCCTGCTGGTGAGACATCCGCCCCTGCTGGTGAGACATCCGCCCCTGCCGGTGAGACACCCGCCACTGCCGGTGATACCACCCAGCCAGCCACTTAAATGAATTTAATTTCAAAAGATTCGTTGTGCGACTATTAACACAGCCATTTTTAACATGTCTTAAGTCCCATATATTCAAGCTGTTTTCCTTTCTCTTATTCAGAAAAATTTTCAAGATCGTGTTTTGGCTTTTTTCGTTTTCTTTTTCTAACTCGATCTTAATATACGAAATCTACGAATATACGACTTTTGCATAGGGATCGCTGCAGGTGGATTGGCCACTATTTTATGGTAAAGTGATTACAATGCATACAAAACGGAAACACCAAACCAAAAAAACTTGCTACAAAACTTTTTGTTGCGCTCATTCTAAAAAAATATTGAAGTCGCCAGCCTTCTGGACCATCGATATTTTGAAAGATTCTGTCAGAAGGTTGGATTTTCTTCTATGAATGCTAGTGTAGTCCCCTGTTTAGTCCGGCCTTGCTAAGTCTTCAACTTTCATTAGTGCGTTCATCTCTGACTTCGTTGGCCCACTGGCCTTCAGCCAGGTGGAGCTTCTGGACCTTCAACAGGGTAGCACCAGGTGACTATGGACACCCTGTTTGCAACTATGTCAGATTTCGCTGACTAATTAAGCCTTGACCTCAACTCTAGTTATCCTCCTGAACTAGTCTCTCAAGCATTCCGTCTGTGGGCCTTACCACGAGGTATTTCTAGCTCGTACTGTTAATCGGATGCTTACTGTTGGATCCTCAAGCACTAATTCTCTTGTACAATATAATAAAATGATGAATAACATCGACACGGCTCTTTGAGAACAGAAATATTTGGCTGCTTCTGCTCATTAGAAACCGAGCAGCCGCGACAAGTCCCGATGTATTTCTCTTTGTTGGCAAATAAATGAACGCCGGCAACTCTAAAACAGGACGCTCTCTAATACAGAAGCGCGATTGATTATTGGCCAGAAAATGAAAATGATTGTCCACACAATTGTTATTAAACTATATAGCTTTAATATCGGGGACGGGTCAGCCGTTCACCTTGCTCAGAACCAGCTCGGGCGCCATGCGGCCGGCCTTGTCCGCCACTAGCGACCACTGCGACACGAGCGCGTACTTGGACATCGGTGCCTCTCCGTACTTGAAGCCCATGAAAGTGTGCAGTATGCCGCCGACGTCGCCTTCGTCGTCGTCTTCGTCGTCATCCTGGCCGAGTCGGAGCATGGGCGACTTGGCGCCTGGACTGCGCGGAATCGGGCCAGCCGCTTCGTCGTCCACTATCAGGGCCCGATGAATGACGGCAAAGTTGACGCGCGGCCTGCGGTACTTCTTGATCGGCTTCAGCACTGGCTGGCCGTTTGCCTCGTCGTTGGCGATCTTCAACAGAAAGTGGCAGTGGATCAGCTCGGACGAGGTCACGCTGGAGATGCGGTAGTCTCCGACCGCCACCTTGGGCAGTTCGCAGTACACAAAGTATTTTTTGCGCTTCTTATCGCCGTGCCTTTGCCGACTGCTGTCCCGACGACGGCGCTTAGTGTCCTCAGCCCCGGAGTCTGGCGACGCATCCGCTTGCTGCCGCTGCAGCTCCTCTTGGTGGCGTCGCTCCTCTTCCTGCTTCTGCCGCAGCAGCTCTTCCTCTCTCTCTGCTTCTTTCGCTGCAGCGGCGCTGCCTTTGCGGAAATCTTCCTCCAGATTCTCCTGTTGCGCCTCGCCGCCTGCCTCATCTTGACCGTAGCGAATTAAGGGACTCTTCACGTCCGGGCTCTTCGGTATGGGACCTCTGGCATCCTCGTCCTCGATAAATGGTCGGTGAATGACGGCCACGTTGACCACTGGCACTTTGTAGGCCTTTATCGGTAGTAGAGTCAGTGGAACGTCTTCATTCTCGGAGATCTTCATCAGAAAGTGGAACCGAAGTATGCTGCCAACTACGCAGCTTGACTTGTGATAATCACCGATCTAAAAAATAGTTCAGTTATAAGCAGAAAATAATTACATTTTACGAGGTACTGTTATTAATATTTAGCCAATCGTAATACACGTCATTGTTCTGTCATTCTTCTGCTCATTAAACCTACCTTGACCTTCGGCAACTCCATGTAGACCAGGTAGCGCTTGGTAATGTGCCCCTGATTGGCATAGTTGTTGGCATTCTTCGTTCCATTCAGCTCACAACTTTCGATGCTGCTTTCGTGTGAGAAGTCCCGCGATAGCAGCTTGTGTCTGTCTACTACCGCCATTGTTTTTTGTTGTGCCATTCGGTCGCGATTTTAACTGCGTGTTGGTTCTCTCTACTAAAGTAAGCAGGTGGCTTAAGCAAAATTTATGTCCTGTCTAGACCTGGAGAGCCGCCTAACGTCTAAAACCCTCTCTTTTGAAGTTCGGTGTATGACCGAAGTTCTTTTTTTATGCCATAGACTATAACATTAAACCTACATGATAACTAAGACCTACGAGTATTCAACAACAAAACAAGCATGAAGTACTTTCTCAATCATAAAATGCTAATGTAGAACTAATTGGATGAATTCTGTAGATTTTATACTTAGTGGAAGCAATGTTACGAGTATACTGCAGTTAAAACATTAACAGAGCCTCTGACAAGATTATAATAATAACTTGTCGTTAAGTTCGGGGATTAAAACTACACCTTAAGGCAAATACACAATAGAGACAAAGAAGAATTAGTTGGGCTCGAAAATAATGCTATTGAAGTAGTATATACAAACACAACACTACAACGTACTGTACATGTAAGACTGACGAAGTAGGCATAAACGTAAAAGAATCCAAGTAAACAAAAGCTACTGTTATAAGCACACGTTGAAGCTAAATTGCCATGGGTGTGTTTTTCTATACGAACTCAGCATAACCCTCTTGTGGTTTTAAGGTAGATCGTAGGCTTTTGTTTTAGCTCTCGAGCACATTAATTGTAGCTTGTTTTTTTTGGATCGGATGAAATATTTGACAGAAGGCTGGAAGTTGATGGAATTCAAACATGGCATGTATTTTAATGGCTTGAAAGGTGTCAAGAAATGCACGTTGAACCAATGCGAGTGTATTTAGAATTTTATATTACAATAATTACTGTTACAAAAAAGAAGTAATGCCAACAGGTGTTAAAAAGCACGAAAAATTAGGAATACGATCGAATAGCTATTTTGTATTGATTTGATACACTTTAAGTGCAAGATACAATCGAACTGAAACATAAAATATACGAACTTCTACTTGTACAGATGTAAATGAGTAAAACTGACAATACATGCTTGCATTTAAGCCGAGGCTAGTGAAAGTGAAACGGATGTGACATGCAGTTCAAAACAGCAAGTCTGCAAAACACGAGTACAGTACATTAGTGCCATACGGTGAGTTCACTGCTCTGTGGCCTTCTCCGTTTCCATGGGAACGTCCTTCAGCTGCGGCTGCTCCCGAGCTGCCGGAGCCTCGAACGGCGCCTCGATGCACAGCCGGCCATCGTGGCTGAGCTTGCTCACCACCTGGTCCAGCTTGGTGCCGTCGGGCAGCTGGTAGATTCGCTCCAGCCGCTTGTGGACCCGCTGCCCGCCGGCCTCCTCCTTGTGCTCCGCCTCCACCAGCACGCAGTCGCCCTGCTGTCGCACGCGAATCTCGTCCGGCTTGAACTCGCGCACCGACAGCTCCGCCTTGAACCGTTTGCTGCCATCGTCCGCCTCCACCAGCTGGCCGGACCCCTCTGACTGCAGGTCGCCTCGCAGCAGGCCGCGCAGCTCGTCCCACACGGAGTCGCCCTGCGGTTTCTGCTGCTGCTGCTGCTGCTCCTGCTGCTTCAGCTGCTGCTGCTTCTGCTGCTCCTTGAACGGCGCCTGCAGCACCAGCATGCCGTCCCGGGTGAAGCCGCTGTTCAGCTTCTCTGCGTCCACTTCCTCCGGCAGCTCCACCGTCCGCTTCACCTCCGTCACGTCCTCGCCGTTCTCCAGCCGCGCCACCACCCGCACCTTCCGCTCCTCCCGCTTCACCGACACGTCCTTCGGCGAGAAGCCGCGAAGGTCCACAGTCCGGCTCCACTGACGCGGTCGCCTCGGACCTCTGTGCCGCAGCAGCTGCACCAGCGGGTCATACTCCGGCGTCAGCCAGTCGTCCAGCTCGCTCATGGCTGCCACGAGCGGCAGAGAGTGCGAGAACGGCGTGTACACGTTGCTGGGTGCGATCCACAGAGACATGCTTGCTGTGTCGCTTGTAAATGATAGAGTTTGGCGATTGATTCGCTTTGCTTGAGATTGCTTTGCTTGCGGTTGCTTTGTGTGCTCCAATCCTGCCTCACTCTCGGATCCAGCTGTCTCGCTTTTATAGACTGGCACTGAGGAAGCTTCTCGAATTTTCTTGCCCACTGACTCATTCTGGAAATTTCTAGAAATCGAGCCGCCTACCCAAATTTAGACAGCAAAATGTTCATATTTCTACTGTTAGTAGATGAAACGCGCGTGCCTGTTTATCGAATTAGAAAATTCTAGAACTTTCTGACTGTGGCTACGCCTAAAGTAAACATGTAAACAGGCCAAAGCAAAACTTGTTTACGAGACAAAGTAGCATACGCTCGTGCATTCGAAAAAAGGATTGCCTTCGAATGACGCTTACGTATTAGCGAAAATATTTGTGTAACAAAGGCGGGTTTGCGCTTGTTGCGGCCAGTGGCACGTTCAATGGTGGGCAGCGGCCGGGGGGTAGGCCTGGGTACTTTCAGTTTGGCCGCTGCCCCATTGGTACTTGCATCCTTTCTCATTGCTTGTTGAATAAATTTGTAGCCTAGCTCATACATAAATCTCAGTAAAAACGGCCATGATCTCTACTTTAAAAAACGAATCATGTTTTGGCATTCTTTTTCGAGTATATTCAGCTCAGATATTCTCTGGTATGGACGGGCTTAAGAGGCTCAAGAGGTTGAAGGTTGAATGAAACATTTTGGACAGAAATAGTCGCTTTTGCAGATTTTCTATTGTATTTTTGGCAGTCTTGGCAAGCCTTAAACTGCAACATCAGTCTATGGGCCAGGCTGCAGTGAGCATCAGAGGAAAAGCAACTCAGGAGCCCCAGGCTGCGCTCCATCCCGCTGCCACTGCATAAAGCACAATCAGCCCTGGCAGTGCACAGAACCCATGGTCTCCTTTGAGTTCAACTGCGCCAACCTCAACCACACGATCGACAAGGTGGCCAAGTGGATGGCCATGTCCGACTCGCAGGTCTGCCTGTTCGCGGACGACACTTCCGTCTCCATTCCGTCGTCATTGTCGACGAACTCGGTAGGCGAGCGGGGCCGGCAGGTGCTCATCGACCGGCTGAAGGGCGACGCCCTGAGCCGCATGAAGTCGCTGCTCCGGAGCACGGCCAGCCAGCAGAACAACCACAACGAATTCAAGAGGAAGTCCGGCGACAGGCGCTCCGCCGTCATGGACTCGTGCAGCTCCGACAGCTCCGGCGCGACGCTGAACCGCAACCGGAACAACCGGCACGGCACCGAGGCGGAGCACCAGCGCAAGACGCACTCGGACAGCCGGCACAGACGCCAGTCGCAGCCGTCCAACAGCCACTCGGTTGCCATGCAGCGCAGGGACAGCGGCGACGGCAGCGGCGACTTCAAGGAGGACAAGTACCTCGAGCGCATCATCGAGCGGGCCACTCAGGAGATTCGAGTCGCAATCTACAAGCTCAGCGCCGAGAACAAGCTGCCGGAGAAGTGCCACCTCAAGATGAAGCTGTCCATCAAGCCGCAGCGGGCAGCCAGCGAGGCCAACAGCCCGAAGGAGCAGCACGGCCGGCATCGAGGCGGCGCCCGAGGCAGCAGAGACGAGGACGAAGGACGCCACCGGGTGTCGAACTCCGGGCGTCACAGGACCTCGGAGAGAGACGGCGGGGGCAGGTCGGACAGGGAGAAGCGGGCCAGCTCGACGTCAAACAAGCGGGAGCAGCGCGAGCAGCGGAAGGACAAGCGGAAGCGCTGAGCCGTTAGTTGAGAAGCCTCTGAGCTTTTCACCGCTGCTTCTGCTTGGCTCTGAAAACTGCAACTGAGAATGGCGCTGAATGCTGCTCAGCCAGTTTACTGAAGTCTTAATTTTTAACAATAAGTCTCGTACGCTCCAATATTCCCTTTGCTGTGCTGGAAAAGGTTGAGCTGCCTACTGGGCTGCCGATACACGCGGACCGCCAGCGCGAATGCCGTCCTCAGCTTCACTTTTTAACTCCTGACACCTGCTGATCTAAGCAGCATGACTTTCAATTATATACTCCACGCAACAGTGTGCCATCAATACTACTAGCGCCTTGAGCAGTGTGGAGGCTGGGAAAAGAAATATTTATTTACTCACAATTGTAGGAAAAGATGGCTTGCTTTTGCAGCTTAAAATACACAATGTACGCGCTACTTCCTGTTACTAATGGGGACGCATTTTTATTTAATACCACTACAACTAGAATTTCTTTTGCTTTTGTTGAACGAGAAGAATAGACTATCAGATTTTTCCCATAACGACTATTACGAAAAGGGGATGAAACTTCAGTAGGGTGCATGTACAGAGTCACTGCATTTAATTATTGGCTCAATAGGTCATGGTCAACTATGGTCACATGCTTCCCGTTTCAGTACTCGTAAATGTTCACAGTTGCTCACGGTAACGAGAAAGCGACAGACAATTTTTTATATCACTCAAAATATTAAAAAGAAACGGCCGTTTCATCTACTAACAGTAACAGCCTGTTTACATGTTTACTTTAGGCGTAGCCACAGTCAGAAAGTTCTAGAATTTTCTAATTCGATAAACAGGCACGCGCGTTTCATCTACTAACAGTAGAAATATGAACATTTTGCTGTCTAAATTTGGGTAGGCGGCTCGATTTCTAGAAATTTCCAGAATGAGTCAGTGGGCAAGAAAATTCGAGAAGCTTCCTCAGTGCCAGTCTATAAAAGCGAGACAGCTGGATCCGAGAGTGAGGCAGGATTGGAGCACACAAAGCAACCGCAAGCAAAGCAATCTCAAGCAAAGCGAATCAATCGCCAAACTCTATCATTTACAAGCGACACAGCAAGCATGTCTCTGTGGATCGCACCCAGCAACGTGTACACGCCGTTCTCGCACTCTCTGCCGCTCGTGGCAGCCATGAGCGAGCTGGACGACTGGCTGACGCCGGAGTATGACCCGCTGGTGCAGCTGCTGCGGCACAGAGGTCCGAGGCGACCGCGTCAGTGGAGCCGGACTGTGGACCTTCGCGGCTTCTCGCCGAAGGACGTGTCGGTGAAGCGGGAGGAGCGGAAGGTGCGGGTGGTGGCGCGGCTGGAGAACGGCGAGGACGTGACGGAGGTGAAGCGGACGGTGGAGCTGCCGGAGGAAGTGGACGCAGAGAAGCTGAACAGCGGCTTCACCCGGGACGGCATGCTGGTGCTGCAGGCGCCGTTCAAGGAGCAGCAGAAGCAGCAGCAGCTGAAGCAGCAGGAGCAGCAGCAGCAGCAGCAGAAACCGCAGGGCGACTCCGTGTGGGACGAGCTGCGCGGCCTGCTGCGAGGCGACCTGCAGTCAGAGGGGTCCGGCCAGCTGGTGGAGGCGGACGATGGCAGCAAACGGTTCAAGGCGGAGCTGTCGGTGCGCGAGTTCAAGCCGGACGAGATTCGCGTGCGACAGCAGGGCGACTGCGTGCTGGTGGAGGCGGAGCACAAGGAGGAGGCCGGCGGGCAGCGGGTCCACAAGCGGCTGGAGCGAATCTACCAGCTGCCCGACGGCACCAAGCTGGACCAGGTGGTGAGCAAGCTCAGCCACGATGGCCGGCTGTGCATCGAGGCGCCGTTCGAGGCTCCGGCAGCTCGGGAGCAGCCGCAGCTGAAGGACGTTCCCATGGAAACGGAGAAGGCCACAGAGCAGTGAACTCACCGTATGGCACTAATGTACTGTACTCGTGTTTTGCAGACTTGCTGTTTTGAACTGCATGTCACATCCGTTTCACTTTCACTAGCCTCGGCTTAAATGCAAGCATGTATTGTCAGTTTTACTCATTTACATCTGTACAAGTAGAAGTTCGTATATTTTATGTTTCAGTTCGATTGTATCTTGCACTTAAAGTGTATCAAATCAATACAAAATAGCTATTCGATCGTATTCCTAATTTTTCGTGCTTTTTAACACCTGTTGGCATTACTTCTTTTTTGTAACAGTAATTATTGTAATATAAAATTCTAAATACACTCGCATTGGTTCAACGTGCATTTCTTGACACCTTTCAAGCCATTAAAATACATGCCATGTTTGAATTGCATCAACTTCCAGCCTTCTGTCAAATATTTCATCCGATCCAAAAAAAACAAGCTACAATTAATGTGCTCGAGAGCTAAAACAAAAGCCTACGATCTACCTTAAAACACAAGAGGGTTATGCAGAGCTCTTATAGAATTCAGACCTGCAATAAAGCTCATATAAAATGCTGTAAATTGCCGGGCAAAACAAATTTCCAATAATAAATCTGTACAATTCGACGTCCATGAAATCGGGCTAATCAAGGCCGTGTGTTTTGGAGGGGCTAGTAGAATAGGGCTCTGGTCAAGCTGTGTGTACATTGAGGGACAAGTGGAATAGGGCTCTGGTCAAGCTGTGTCTGCATTAAGGGGCGAGTGAAATAGGGCTCTGGTCAAGCTGTGTGTACATTGAGGGGCGAGTGGAATAGGGCTCTGGTCAAGCTGTGTGTACATTGAGGGGCGAGTGGAATACGGCTCTGGTCAAGCTGTGTGTACATTGAGGGACAAGTGGAATAGGGCTCTGGTCAAGCTGTGTGTACATTGAGGGGCGAGTGGAATAGGGCTCTGGTCAAGCTGTGTGTACATTGAGGGGCGAGTGGAATAGAGCTCTGGTCAAGCTGTGTGTACATTGAGGGGCGAGTGGAATAGGGCTCTGGTCAAGCTGTGTGTACATTGAGGGGCGAGTGGAATACGGCTCTGGTCAAGCTGTGTGTACATTGAGGGACAAGTGGAATAGGGCTCTGGTCAAGCTGTGTGTACATTGAGGGGCGAGTGGAATAGGGCTCTGGTCATGCAAGGCCATGTCCTGGTCACATGTAAAATTACTTTACTTTGATCCAAATACTAAATGTACATACGGCAAATTGGCATCAGGGAGGCGATGTTTACAGTGAGCAAATATAATCCTCAATAATCGACCACTGAGAATGGTACAACTATTCGCCAGTGTGCAAATACGAGTGAACATATATTTTCTTTTTCAAGGCTAGTTTGTAAAACCTGTTTACAGAGACAATAACTGATTGCCTGTCGGTTTTGTGTCAATATACATCAAATTTTATCCAGCAGATAATTAGATCTATCACGCAGTGAGACATTTTATTGGAAGTCGCTCAGCACTGCACAAGCCAATCAATCTACTTTGCTTTACCGGTATGGTTTTAGCGACTGTTTAACTTTGCTCAGCAAACACACCTGGTCTGTGTACTTTATTTGCACTTCCAGTATAGACATATCTTTACTTAGTTACTTGTATATATTGGCTTCATACAGTTAAAGAGCCAGAATTCAGCAGCCAAATCCAATCAAATCATCAAACCAACTATGACTGACAGAATTTCGCTACACTCGGTCGGTTCCGATGCTTCGCGTTCCGACCCGATTTCCAGCAGTTGCACCGCAAGCAGCGTCGCTTCCGCGCTACTGGAGGCAATGCGAAACGGACAGTGGGACGAATTCAGTGACCAGCTTGAGAAGCTCGATGCAGACGAGATCCAGGACCTGCTGCTACCGAACTCGGTTGTAGAGACTGCGTCTGTTCACTTCAAGAGTGGAAGTCGATCTTCTTCAACGGATTGCGAGATCGCGCCGCTGGTTGAACTCATGCTCTGCCGGAAGCCAAAGCTGACTAAACGTGTTGTGGAGTTGATGCTCATCCCCTGCTCGGAGAATCTCGTCGACTGTCCGATGGTCTCACTAGTGCAGAGAGCGAGATTCGCTCTATTCCAACTGGTTGACTTCTGTCATGATCACGAAGATTACGAGCAGCCCATGGCGAAGCTGTTTCAGCTGCTGTGCAATGACCAGCCAGCATTCTGGGCCGCATTGCTGACTGTAGAGGAAACTGTTGACGCGCTGACTGCCTTGGAGTATGCAGCCGTGCGGCGCTGCTTCCGCCTGGCCAGGGAGTTCATTGAAGCGCCCCAAAGCATTAGAACGACTCGAGTGTCCAATGCAGACCGCAGGATGCATCTGGATAAGTATGACCTATCGCGTTATCACTGGCTCAGCGGTGACAGATTCTCGAAATCGCCGTTTGTCCAGCTGGGATGCGCCACCACCCGACGACTCCAAGACCAGTTACCCGACTCATATGAAGAGTTTTACCGCTGCCCAGTAGTTCAAAGCTACATTCGCAGCTCCGGCAACGTCATATTCTCTCCGGCTAGCGCCATCATAGCGGCAATATTTTACTTGGCCTATTATATTATCTATATTGTAACGTTCACAGCTCAGCTTTTTACCCGCGGTCAGTTTCGAGTCGACGCTGTCGTTCGAATCGCTGGCGAATCGGCGGGAATCAACTCGACAATTTGCTATTTGGAGAATTTACCTCAGTCGCTATTGACCGTCATCGATTTTGCTAATAGCGGGCGCATAGCGTTGCAGGCTGTTACAGCTGTTACTGCGGGCATGTTCCTGCTCTTCTCCTGCTTTGGCAATTGGAGTCTGCCAAGACCCTCAAGAAGGAATTGGATTGTCCTGCATTGGCTGCGCAGCGCCTGCACCTATGCAGCGGATATTCGCGAGGGATCGATTCTCAACCTACTATTGTTTCAGCTGTATTATTTTGTAAATCAGTTCGAATATTTGAAGTGGGACTATGTCTACTGCAATGGAGTTGCCTACGTTGATCCCCTGAATCTGAAATGTCTATTTTTAATCCACTCTGTGTACCTAATTATGGTGATACTTTTTCTAATCAACCACTTGTCTCACCACTACAAGATATTCTTCTTTCTAATGCACAGCCTCCAAGAGTCTGTGAATGTTCTACTCATCACTATCACGCCGATTTTCATGCTGTGCATGTCCGCTGTGATCTGCTATCCCTTCACTCCTTCCGGCAGCGTTCACATCCTGGATCAGCTGTTTCAAATAGCCATTGGCGCCTGCCGGTTTGTCTTCGGTCTCGCTGAATATCCCGATTCAAAAAATACGATTCTGCAGTGGATTCAGCCGATTTTTTTCGTTCTCGTTGCGATATTTTTGACAAATTTTTGCATCGCTCTGCTAACCCAGCGTATATCGATATTGGAGCGCCAAGTTGACCTCAAGCAGGCGATGGCACAAATAGATTTGCAGCATCAAATTCTGCTCGGCATCCGGTATTTTGGCTTCATCGACCGCGTGTTCATCAGGAGGCGGCGAAAGTTAATCGTGGAAAATATTCAACTGAGGGTCACGGTTGAGAATAGAGTCACAGTCACCTGCGAAGACTAAAAAGCAGGTGCGCTTGTATTCATTCATTACTGTTTTTGACTTGCAACAATATATAAGTTCTTGGGTTCTAACCTAGCTACTATGATATTAGTTCACTTTTGTGTTTGTTAAAAGAGGTAAATTATAAATTTTTCCCTGAAATGTTTTAAACTTTTTGTAAGCGCAGCTGAGTGTGATTAGATGATATTTAAATTTGTCCAATCGCCACTCGTCAGATCACTCAATTATAAATGGATTTTTATACTTGCAAAAATGTGCAGCTTCTTACTGTTTTTTTATTATTCAAATTAATACAAAATAAACGTCTCCGGAAATATAAGGTTCGAGAGACAACTGCACATTACACCCGATGGCTGATGCATGGTTTGCAATGCAAAGCAATTGTTACTCTCATACATCGGTAGGAGTGCGATATCTCCGAAAACTCCTACGAAGCATTTGCATGGGACCGAAAGTTGGACAAATGGGTACGGTGCTGTATAAGCGGATCGGGGTTTTGAGATGGCAGTCCCTGCATCTGTTGACATGGTGGAGAGAAAGAACTATAGAGCCGTGGGATTTTTTCAGCAGTGATGCTATTCCTCCATTTTCTCCGCCTTTAGCCTCCTACTCCTTTAGCCTTCAAAACTTAGGCTACTGAAATGAGTCGTCTAACACCATTTGCCAAATGCAGTGGCGTACGCAGAGGTAGAAAGGTAGAGAGGGCCGCGGCTGCGGCCTATACCCAACCGCCCCTGAAAAAATTATGCTCCTCCAAAAACAAATGAGAGGCAATTAATCAACATCACAACAAAAAGGCCGCCCATTAAGAAGACACCAAATTTTTGGCGTCCCTGTTACGGCCCTCTGCAATTAAAATTTATGCGTATGCCACTGCATCAATAGATTCACCACGAATTTCTGCTACTAGTAGGTATGGTCTAGAAACCATATAAATTGATTATTTAAACTTTTTAGCCAGTTTAATTAGTGTATTTAAAATTGTGCAAAAATGTGCATTTAATTTCAATGATAACAGTTTACTAAACTTATTGTTCTTTGTCTACGTTCTAAACGTCTTACCGGCAAGCTATATATTTATTTAGTATTCTCTAACCTAGGAATCTAGTCTAATAAATAAATTGTTTAAACATGACGATTTTTCAAATCCATGCAAAAAAATAAAATTGCCCGACTCTCTCGCTCGCGCTATATTATACGGCCTAATTATATTATTTTATTATACTATAGGCCCTAGCCCCAGGGCCTATTTGTTGTCTTATTTAAGTACAATGCCTTATGAAAGTTTAAAGTACTATCCAACAGATGATAGGCCCTAAATTTGCTGCGAAGGGAACCCCTTTAATTCATTTTAGAAATTCTAAAAAACATTGTTTACAGTTGAAGCATTTTTTTCTATTTGGATTTCATTTTGCAACTAAGTCTAGAATTTAAGCTTTAAGATAGACATAAAACAGAGTATATACTATAGACACATTAGGATGAAAATAGATTGATAATCACTAGGACTGGGGCCTAGTGGATAACTTTGATAACTTGATAGATTACTGTTTAGGCCTATTCTTTATTATAGGGCCTATGACTTTCTGTACCTATATCATCTGTGATAGGCCTAACTATTAGAAAATTAGAAAAAGAATAAATTTTTCATACATTTCTATGGCTTTTTCCTAAATACAAATGGTTTAAAACCAAGATTGCCATATACCAAGATGGCTAGGCCTACAACAATATTGAATCTTTATTTTATCTATCTTTCTCTAGTAGGGGGGGGGGGGCTATTAATTAGCAACTTAATAACTTGCCATATTAATTATTATATTTAATCAATCATATTCATAAACATTAATACAATAATAATAGGTTTGAAACTAATTACCTATAATATAAACACCTTAACAGTAGAACTACCAAGAGGGAGGGAAAAATTTCCCCCCCCCCTGACAATTTTTTTTGCTGCGCCGGAACGGAGCAACGCAGGCACACGAAATTCAAGAACACGGGCTAACTTCTTGTTGCGCACCTTCTCAAACAAGAATCAAGTCGCCAACCCTCCGGACCGTCGAGATATTCGACGATTCTGCCAGAAAGTCGGATTTTTCCCATAAGCGCTAGTGTATTCAGTACACCCCTGTGCGCCAATTAGCACTGCGCCTCAGTGCAGCCTTGCCAAGTCTCCAAATTTCATCAGCACGTCGACCAAATGTGTCTGCATCAGCTCTGACTTCGTTGGTTACTGGCCTTTGTAGTGTAGTTCAGTGCGATGTACGAGCGTACAATATTGGCGCGCAAATATTATTAGTCACGTGTTGCAATGTATTACGTAAGACTCACGCGCACTTACTCTTCACATATATAAATATACTTGCAGGGCAAGTCGGCCCATTTCTAAGATTCTTCGTGCACTCGCAAACCCTCCGATTTTGTCTGAGTCACTACATGGCGTCGCGAGCAAACTATTGACTGATCATCACTCTCTAACCCAGCGCGGTTCCAGCCACACAAACATGGCCCAAGCTTTGCAACTCACTGCACCAGATGCATTTGATATCGATAGCGATCCACTCACACGAGCCCAGAGATGGAAGACTTGGGCACGGAGGTTCAATAGCTACATTCGCGCTGCTGGCATCACAGATGCGACACAACAGCTGGAGTTGCTGGTCTACACAGCGGGAGAGAAGTTGGAAGACTTTATGGAAGACAACAGTGTTCAAAAAGGAAAATCTACAAACGAGCTCATCCAAAAGCTACAAGAGATCTTCGACCAGAAAAACAGCGTCGTCTTCCTCCGGTACCAATTCGAGACCTGCAGACAGGGGGAGGGGGAGTCCATCGATGCGTGGTACCATCGGCTGCGCAAGGCCGCGGATCAATGCGAATTCGGAGAACTACGGGACTCTCTCATCAGGGACAAGGTGGTCGCCCACTACCGATCGGAGAAGATCAGAAGGGAGCTCCTTCAGCTGAATGATATCTGTCTAGCTGACGTACTGAAGCGAATCCGAACAAGGGAAGCTGCGGAGCAACAGGCTCAGGCCATGGAAGAAAACAGCTCAGGTGGCGCCGCCGCCATGACGACCGCGAACGTGGCTGCGCTAGGCCCACCCCGAGCACGACCGTCGCAGCCATTCAGAAGGGATCCTGCAATGAAGGACGGTGGCATCAGCTGCGAGCGCTGCGGACGGCCGGGTCATCGAACGTGCGAGGCTGCTAGAGACAAGGCATGTCGACGCTGCGGTAAGATTGGCCATTTCGCCCGGGCATGTCGGGGAACGTCCAGAATACCCGTGAGAGCTGTCAACGAACCGGACGATCACTCCTACGGGCAAGTCGAATATCTGCAGGACAAATCCACTGAGCACGAGCTTTTCAGCCTCCGAAATAGCGGATCAGCATGGACTCAAGCCACCGTCAACGGATTCAAGACAACCCTGCTTATCGACAGTGGAGCGGCCTGCAACATCATCGACAGGGAGGCCTTCGAAAGGATGCCACAGAAGGCCAGGCTCCAAGCAGCCAGTGATCGGGTCTATCCCTATGGAAGCCAACAGCCACTGAAGCTGCTCGGCAAGACCGACCTACAGGTCAGCGTTTTCGGTTGCCAGGAGACGCTTCCGTTCCTGGTGCTGGACGGAAAGGGTGCTTGCATAATAGGCCGCAGGAGCGCGGAAGACCTAGGAGTTCTGCGAGTCGGCCCGGAAGACAAGGCAGCGTGTGAGCTACGCTCGGAGTGTCCGACTGACAGGCTGCTAGCCGGCGTTCCAAAAGACCTTCGGCAGTCCCCAGGTGCTCCATCTTTAGACGAAATCCTCAAGGAAAATGCACAGGCCTTCGACGGAATCGGCTGTCTTAAGAACTACGCAGCCCGCATCTTCCTGGAAGAGGGCGCAAGACCAGTGTGCCATCCACCATCAAGAGTGCCAATTCACCTCGCTCCAGCAGTGGACGCCGAGCTCCAGTACCTAGAAGAACAAGGCATCATTGAGCCAGTGGAGGGACCCTGCCCGTGGGTTTCTCGTATCGTCGTCGTCCCCAAAGAAGCTCCTGGCGAGATCAGGATCACTCAGGATCTGAGGGAGCTAAACAAGTCTGTCGTCAGGGAGCGACACCCAATACCGACCTTTGAGGAGGTAACAGTCGACATGGCAGGAGCGACGCTGTTCTCAGAGTTGGACGTCGCAAAAGCATTCTATCAAATCCCTGTGTCAGAGGAGTGCCGGCATCTTCTAACTTTTTCAACGCCTCGAGGTCTTCGGCGGCTGACGAGACTCTGCATGGGGCTATCAACGGCGCAGGAAATTCTTCAAGGTGTTATGTCATCCGTGCTGGCTGGACTTTCAAAAGTAAAATGGATCCACGATGACATTATTGTCTATGGCCACAGCGTGGCGGAGCATCACAACAATCTGCGGGAGTGCCTCCAGCGGCTGGCGCAGCACGGACTGACGCTCAACCCGGCCAAGTGCAAGCTGGCACGAACGCAAGTCACCTTCATGGGGATGCGATTGTCGAAGGACGGAGTCAGGCCAACCGAGTCAAAGCTAGAGGCAGTTAATGCATTTGCAGAGCCAACGAATGTCACGGAGGTGCGCTCGTTCTTGGGACTTGTCAACTACCTGGCCGCATTCACCCCGAGGCTGGCGGACCTGGCAAAGCCGCTGCGCAACCTGACAAGGAAGGGCCAGCCCTGGGCATGGGCCGATCTGGAAAGACAAGCCTTCAGCGACATCAAGTCTCAAATCGCGTCAAGTGGCTCTCTTGCCTTTTTCAACCATCGCCTTCCGACGCAACTCATTGTCGACGCTGGGCCAGCGGGGCTGGGTGCAATCCTGTCACAGACACAATCGGACGGAACCAGGCGGCCCATTGCATACGCTAGCCGGACACTGTCGAACGTTGAGCAACGCTATTCCCAAACAGAGAAAGAGGCGTTGGCCGTGAAGTTCGGCTGTTTAAAGTTTCAATTCTACCTCCACGGCGCGCCGATGTTCACGGTGCAAACCGACCACAAGCCACTGGTTGCTCTGTTCGGCAGCAGTTCGAGACCCCCTCCGAGAATCGAAAGGATGGCATTGCGCATTCAGCATATGAAATTCACAGTCGAGTACCAGCCGGGCCCGCTCAACCCGGCAGACGTGCTCAGCCGACAGCCACTGCCGACACCCGCACCGAATGTGGGCGAAGAGCTGGATGCACTTTCCATCGCCGCTGTTGTACAGGCGGCCGTACCAAATGCGCTGTCACTGACCAGCGTACAGAACAGCTCGCAAAAGGACGCAACAATTCAAGCGACGATTCGCGCCTTAGAGACAGGGCGGTGGAGCCTGGAGTCAGCAGAACTGCGGTCGCTGCATGCGCTGCGTCACGAACTGTCGGCAGTGGACGGGGTGCTCCTACGGGGCCAGCGGATCATCGTCCCGGTGGCGCTCCGACGGCTTGTACTGGATCTAGCGCACCGGGGGCACCAGTGCACACGTAAGACGCTGGACCGGCTGAACATCAAGGTCTGGTGGCCAAGGATGCAACTGGAGACGGAGCGCTTCATAGCCACGTGCCGGGCCTGCCTGGCGACCTCGCATGCCGCTGACGTGACTGCATCACCGCTAAAGCCGACGCCCATCCCGAAGGCGGCCTGGCTGACGCTCGGGCGGATCTGCTAGGACCCATTCAAGGCAGCATGCTGCTAGTCTGCGTCGATCAATACTCCCGATTCCCCGAGGTGGAGGTTGTCCAGACCACGACGGCTGAGGCGCTAATCCCTCGACTGAGGAGTTCATTCGTCCGGTTTGGAATCCCTCAAACGTTAGTTACTGACAACGGCCCACCGTTCTCTTCAGCCCAGTTCAAGAGCTTCCTGGACAGCTACGGAATTCGGCAGCGCCTCATCACACCGTTACATCCACAGGCCAACGGCGCCACCGAGCGTTTGAATCGTTCCATCAACAAGGTGGTGCGCGCTGCGATCGCACAGAAGCGCGACTGGAGAGCGGCCCTTGACGAGTGGCTGCTGGCCTATCGGTGCACGCCTCAGCGAACAACTGGACGGGCGCCTGCCGAGCTCCTCATGGGTCGCGTGCTGAACGACTCCATCCCGTCGGTCAGACCGTCGAGACCGGTGGCCATCGCAGACCGGCAGCTTCGGCAGCGCGACGCACTTCGAAAGGCGCAAGGCAAGCTCTACACAGACCGGAAGCGACTGGCGAGACCGCACAAGCTCAAGGTTGGCGACACAGTGCTGCGGCGGCGACTGAATCCGCTCAAGGGAGACACGCCGTTCGAGTGGGACCCCTGGCTCATCGAGGAGATCAAGGCGGACTCGGCGACGATACGACAGGGTGCCAGAGTTTGCAGGCGGCACTGCACCGACCTAAAGCGAGTGGCACCGGAGTCCGAGCCTGACAATCTGGGCGAGCTGGCAGCGATGCCGCAACCGGAAGTGAATGCGCCTCCGCCGCAGCCAGCCGCAGGCGAGCGAGCGGCCTCGCCCATTGCGTTGCGGCCACATCCCCGGGCGGCGAAGGTGAACGTGAACTACAAGGCTTGAAAAAGGTTTTTGTTAAACGGTAGCATCTGATTTTTTGTATTTTTTGCTGGACTTTTGCTAAAATTGTAACAGAATGAAATTTAACAAAAACAGATTTTTTAAACCCAACTTTAAAAGTTTGCTTTTAAGCCGTATTTGAGGAGAGATGTAGTGTAGTTCAGTGCGATGTACAAGCGTACAATATTGGCGCGCAAATATTATTAGTCACGTGTTGCAATGTATTACGTAAGACTCACGCGCACTTACTCTTCACATATATAAATATACTTGCAGGGCAAGTCGGCCCATTTCTAAGATTCTTCGTGCACTCGCAAACCCTCCGATTTTGTCTGAGTCACTACAGCCTTCACCGAGACGGAGCTTCTAGACCTTCAACAGGTGGCACCAGGTGACTATGAACACCTTGATGCGAATTTCTGGAGTTTCACCGATCAAGCTTCGACAGTAGGCAAGCTTCAACTGCCGGACACCCTCAGCTAGTCTCCTGAGCATTCCGTCATCATCCCGACACCGTCGGCTCCTTCAACAGGTGGCATCAGGTGACTATGGACGTCCTTTTGCAACTATGTCAGGTCTTTCTTATCAAGCTTCAATAATGAGCAAACCTCAACCGACGGACATTGTCAGCTAGTCTCTCAAGCATTCCGTCATCATCCCGACGCCGTCGGCTCCTTCAACAGATGACACCAAGTGACTATGGACACCCTGATGCGAATTTCTCTAGTTTCGCCGATCAAGCCTCGACAGTAGGCAAGCCTCAACTGCTGGACACCTTCAGCTAGTCTCCTAAGCATTCCGTCATCATCCCGACGCCGTCGGCTCCTTCAACAGATGACACCAAGTGACTATGGACACCCTGATGCGAATTTCTCTAGTTTCGCCGATCAAGCCTCGACAGTAGGCAAGCCTCAACTGCTGGATACCTTCAGCTAGTCTCCTAAGCATTCCGTCATCATCCCGACGCCGTCGGCTCCTTCAACAGATGACACCAAGTGACTATGGACACCCTGATGCGAATTTCTCTAGTTTCGCCGATCAAGCCTCGACAGTAGGCAAGCCTCAACTGCTGGACACCTTCAGCTAGTCTCCTAAGCATTCCGTCATCATCCCGACGCCGTCGGCTCCTTCAACAGATGACACCAAGTGACTATGGACACCCTGATGCGAATTTCTCTAGTTTCGCCGATCAAGCCTCGACAGTAGGCAAGCCTCAACTGCTGGACACCTTCAGCTAGTCTCCTAAGCATTCCGTCATCATCCCGACGCCGTCGGCTCCTTCAACAGATGACACCAAGTGACTATGGACACCCTGATGCGAATTTCTCTAGTTTCGCCGATCAAGCCTCGACAGTAGGCAAGCCTCAACTGCTGGACACCTTCAGCTAGTCTCCTAAGCATTCCGTCATCATCCCGACGCCGTCGGCTCCTTCAACAGATGACACCAAGTGACTATGGACACCCTGATGCGAATTTCTCTAGTTTCGCCGATCAAGCCTCGACAGTAGGCAAGCCTCAACTGCTGGACACCTTCAGCTAGTCTCCTAAGCATTCCGTCATCATCCCGACACCGTCGGCACCTTCAACAGGTGGCATCAGGTGACTATGGACGTCCTTTTGCAACTATGTCAGGTCTTTCTTATCAAGCTTCAATAATGAGCAAACCTCAACCGACGGACATTGTCAGCTAGTCTCTCGAGCATTCCGTCATCATCCCGACGCCGTCAGCTCCTTCAACAGATTACACCAGGGACTATGGACAGCCTGATAAGAATTTCTCTAGTTTCGTTGATCAAGCCTCGACAGTAGGCAAGCCTCAACTGCTGGACACCTTCAGCTAGTCTCCTAAGCATTCCGTCATCATCCCGACACCGTCGGCACCTTCAACAGATGACACCAAGTGACTATGGACACCCTGATGCGAATTTCTCTAGTTTCGCCGATCAAGCCTCGACAGTAGGCAAGCCTCAACTGCTGGACACCTTCAGCTAGTCTCCTAAGCATTCCGTCATCATCCCGACACCGTCGGCACCTTCAACAGGTGGCATCAGGTGACTATGGACGTCCTTTTGCAACTATGTCAGGTCTTTCTTATCAAGCTTCAATAATGAGCAAACCTCAACCGACGGACATTGTCAGCTAGTCTCTCGAGCATTCCGTCATCATCCCGACGCCGTCAGCTCCTTCAACAGATTACACCAGGGACTATGGACAGCCTGATAAGAATTTCTCTAGTTTCGTTGATCAAGCCTCGACAGTAGGCAAGCCTCAACTGCTGGACACCTTCAGCTAGTCTCCTAAGCATTCCGTCATCATCCCGACACCGTCGGCACCTTCAACAGGTGGCATCAGGTGACTATGGACGTCCTTTTGCAACTATGTCAGGTCTTTCTTATCAAGCTTCAATAATGAGCAAACCTCAACCGACGGACATTGTCAGCTAGTCTCTCGAGCATTCCGTCATCATCCCGACGCCGTCAGCTCCTTCAACAGATTACACCAGGGACTATGGACAGCCTGATAAGAATTTCTCTAGTTTCGCCGATCAAGCCTCGACAGTAGGCAAGCCTCAACTGCTGGACACCTTCAGCTAGTCTCCTAAGCATTCCGTCATCATCCCGACACCGTCGGCACCTTCAACAGGTGGCATCAGGTGACTATGGACGTCCTTTTGCAACTATGTCAGGTCTTTCTTATCAAGCTTCAATAATGAGCAAACCTCAACCGACGGACATTGTCAGCTAGTCTCTCGAGCATTCCGTCATCATCCCGACGCCGTCAGCTCCTTCAACAGATTACACCAGGGACTATGGACAGCCTGATAAGAATTTCTCTAGTTTTGCCGATCAAGCCTCGATAGTGGGCAAAAATCAACTGCTGGACATCCTCAGCTAGTCAGTCAAGCATTTAGCCATCACCCCGACGCCGTCGGCACCTTCAACAGGTGGCACCAGGGGAGTAAGGACACCTGAGCGTGATTTTTCATCATGCTCTTAACATTTCTGAAGCTCTCAAAATTTTTAAAGCGCAGACATTGCTATAGTTAAGCTTGAACTCATGTTGCTGTATATTTATATTATTATTACACATACTTTTATGCATACGAGCTACATACATATTTTATTCGAAAAGCTGTTTACTTTATTCAACTATAATATTGAACCGAATTTTTATGCAGAAAGGGTTATGCTTATAAGAAGCCAGTAAATTAAATCCGTTTTTTCATTTTATAATGATTCAGAAATGTTAAGAGCATGATGAAAAATCACACTCAGGTGTCCTTACTTCCCTGGTGCCACCTGTTGAAGGTGCCGACGGCGTCGGGGTGATGGCTGAATGCTTGACTGACTAGCTGAGGATGTCCAGCAGTTGATTTTTGCCCACTATCGAGGCTTGATCGGCAAAACTAGAGAAATTCTTATCAGGCTGTCCATAGTCCCTGGTGTAATCTGTTGAAGGAGCTGACGGCGTCGGGATGATGACGGAATGCTCGAGAGACTAGCTGACAATGTCCGTCGGTTGAGGTTTGCTCATTATTGAAGCTTGATAAGAAAGACCTGACATAGTTGCAAAAGGACGTCCATAGTCACCTGATGCCACCTGTTGAAGGTGCCGACGGTGTCGGGATGATGACGGAATGCTTAGGAGACTAGCTGAAGGTGTCCAGCAGTTGAGGCTTGCCTACTGTCGAGGCTTGATCGGCGAAACTAGAGAAATTCTTATCAGGCTGTCCATAGTCCCTGGTGTAATCTGTTGAAGGAGCTGACGGCGTCGGGATGATGACGGAATGCTCGAGAGACTAGCTGACAATGTCCGTCGGTTGAGGTTTGCTCATTATTGAAGCTTGATAAGAAAGACCTGACATAGTTGCAAAAGGACGTCCATAGTCACCTGATGCCACCTGTTGAAGGTGCCGACGGTGTCGGGATGATGACGGAATGCTTAGGAGACTAGCTGAAGGTGTCCAGCAGTTGAGGCTTGCCTACTGTCGAGGCTTGATCGGCGAAACTAGAGAAATTCGCATCAGGGTGTCCATAGTCACTTGGTGTCATCTGTTGAAGGAGCCGACGGCGTCGGGATGATGACGGAATGCTTGAGAGACTAGCTGACAATGTCCGTCGGTTGAGGTTTGCTCATTATTGAAGCTTGATAAGAAAGACCTGACATAGTTGCAAAAGGACGTCCATAGTCACCTGATGCCACCTGTTGAAGGAGCCGACGGTGTCGGGATGATGACGGAATGCTCAGGAGACTAGCTGAGGGTGTCCGGCAGTTGAGGCTTGCCTACTGTCGAGGCTTGATCGGTGAAACTCGAGAAATTCGCATCAAGGTGTTCATAGTCACCTGGTGCCACCTGTTGAAGGTCTAGAAGCTCCGTCTCGGTGAAGGCCAGTAACCAACGAAGTCAGAGCTGATGCAGACACATTTGGTCGACGTGCTGATGAAATTTGGAGACTTGGCAAGGCTGCACTGAGGCGCAGTGCTAATTGGCGCACAGGGGTGTACTGAATATACTAGCGCTTATGGGAAAAATCCGACCTTCTGGCAGAATCGTCGAATATCTCGACGGTCCGGAGGGTTGGCGACTTGATTCTTGTTTGAGAAGGTGCGCAACAAGAAGTTAGCCCGTGTTCTTGAATTTCGTGTGCCTGCGTTGCTCCGTTCCGGCGCAGCAAAAAAAATTGTCAGGGGGGGGGGAATTTTCCCCCCCCCCTCTTGGTAGTTCGACGGGCGGAAAAATGGCTTGGTATTCCTACTGTTAATAGGCCTACTTTTCAGCTTTTGTGCCAATTTATTCTCTATCGTTATATCTATCAAGTCTATCTTTATCAGTGTATCAAGAAGCTATTATTAGTGCCTAGCATAGGCAGTGGGAGTTTGTAGCACTGGGGTCACTTGCCCTCCCCCCCCCTAGAAAATGAGTCTATATGGTAATTTTTAGTGTTTTTTCTGATTTTAGGCCCTAATTAGTAGCTTATAAAGATACCTATGCCCTCACTTTCCCTGTGCCTAAGTGCCCCCCCCCTAAAATATTAGGCTTCGCCATCCCTAGTGCCTAGTGCTATGGTAATGATATACAAAAAAGTTAGGATAAATATGCAAAAGCCAAAAGGTATTTATTTTGTGCTAGGCTACCTGCTTTATTTAGTAGATAAATACTTATAGGTCAAGCTACAATAAAAACTAAAGCCAAAAAATGATTATAATATAATATAATTCTATTATAGCATTTATCTCCCTAATTATTCTCCTTAATTAATTCTACTACATATAGGAAATGAGTGAAATATGTAGACTTAGGCATTTTATTATTTATTTAGACATTTAAAGCTATGGCCATCTTGGTGTATGGCCAATGGCCATCTTGGTCATGCGCCATACAAATAAGCCTAGACAAAACAATTTTTCTAATAGGCCCTCAAGAAAAAATTAAGGCATAGGTCTTATATCTTATTGAACTAGTTAGAGTTGTCTCAGAGTTGTCTTAAGATGTGTCTCAAGGTGGCCTGGTAGGTTTTTGAATCCCACTGCTGCTACCAATGTTGTACCTGTGCTTCTTGTGCTGTCTAGCACAGTGATTTGGGCTCTCCGTCTTCTCAACTGGAAGCCTTCTATTAGCTCTTAGTAGTGTAGGTAGTGCTGCCACCAGTTCCTTCAGGTCTTGGCTTTTGATGAAGTGAGCTTCCCATCAGAAGGATATAACAAGGTCAACAAACAGCACAACATGCAGATTTGCAGCTCAACGTAAAAGACATCTTGTTAGCAGCACCTGCCGGGCTTGGTTGGTAGATGGGAAGGCCAAGTTAGCCTCTCAAAAGTTTGAGGTGGGGCTTTAGTAGCATACATGCGGAACCCCCCCTCCCGATTTACATTAGCTATACAACTTACTTTTTGACCAAAAATGCAACTAAACTATAAGAAACCCTAACACAATTTTGGGTAAACAGCAGGAGTAACTATGACTGTCTTATAAAGGCTAAATGCCTCATCATCTAATTAGTACTATATCTGTATTCTTTAGGCTGGGCATTTTTGCGACTTATCCCTGGTCTACCACAATTTACGGTGGCCAGATTGGCCAGGTCGGCCAGCAGTTGTGCATGTATGTTTAGTAGGGTCTCATTTAGACCAGTACAAGCACATTCAGTGGACACGAATGGCACTTAGTTCAGTCAATAATGCACACGGGATCTTAGAAGTTTAGAGGCAAGCTAAGACTCCTTGATGTAAACAAGGGGGAGAGAGGTCCCATTTATAGCCGGGATTCTCCGGCACACAAGACCTCGTGACTTGTTCTATTTTTAGAACTGATGTCACTTGAGGTCTGCAGGAAGAGTGCGCCAGGGAGTGACTCAGTGTCTATTTTTAGAACTGATATCACTTTCTGCCTTAGAGAAGGCAGGGTCTGTGGGCAAAGTGCAAGGGGCCACATGACTCAGTATCTATTTTTAGAAACATGAGTCATCTTTGCCTTAGGGAAGGCAAGGGCCCCAAGGCACATGATTCTCCCATAAATAGGACCAGCAAGTGCAGTAAACATGTTTACTGCACTTTGAGACTCCAAGAATGCAAGATCTATCATGTGACTTGCTCACAAGATAGAGGAAAATGGGATGGGAATGAAATAGAGACAGCCCACAGCAGAGAAGCTGAGGGCTAAGAACAGAGATGCAAAAGGACAGAACAGGCCAAGTGCAGCAACAGACAGGCAAGGGGGTGGGAAGCTGATAAGCAGCAGACAGCAACCCTGGATGAGGGCAAGGGAGACTGCTAACAAAGGGGGATGCCTAACACTAAACTAGTGACTCAAAACATTAATTTGATGATTTGGTTGAGAAACAAATTTAACTATTACAAATTTAGCAAAATTAAATAAAGTAAATTAATTTTTTAATAAATGTCTAAATATAGTATAATAAATATTAGAGATTTAGTCTAGAAAGGTAGGGGCAAATTGAATATTTAACCTATTCCTATAATCCAATATACAAAAGAACAAATGTTCCTTCTTATTTAACAAATCAAATATTAATATACTTATATTAATTATATAATATTATAATATTATAATTACAATAAAAGCCTATACTTAAATAGACTTTATTGAATCTTCTTTCTTCTTGTTTGTGTGCAATCGATTTTAGCAAAAATTCTTAATACTAAAGATGAAAATCATATTGTAGGTATTTCAATACTCCTCCTAGACTGTTGAACCAAAATTTATCAAACTTGCACCATTTGATTGGAAATTTTTATGTGACTATGCATGACTATTTTGATTCTTTAGATTCACAAAGTTGGCCCTTTAAAGTTGAGAAAACCTGCTTTTTGCCTATGCTTTTAGTGTATTTTTGCTCATAGTCAGAGCCAACTATGACTCGGGCCATAGACTAAAAACATCTTTGTTTGATCCTTTGTCTCTTTATTTGTATTTGTATTTGTATATGTTGAAATCCTTCATTTTGTTGATCCACATGACATGAAAATCTATTTGTCCGTTAAATTAACTGGCTTTGTTATGCCGAAAAGGAAAAGAAACCTAAATCACAGAATAGTAGACTTGCGAAGCAACAACTGGGGGATGCTTGCTGTGGGCTGCTTGCTGTCTGGGGGATGCTTGCTGTGGGCTGCTTGCTGTCTGGGGATGCTTGCTGTCTGGGGATGCTTGCTGTCTGGGGGATGCTTGCTATCTGGGTATGCTTGCTGTCTCGGGATGCTTGCTGTCTGGTGGATGCTTTCTGTCTGGGGATGCTTGCTGTCTGATGGATGCTTGCTTTCTTGGGGATGCTTGCTATCTGGGGGATGCTTGCTATCTGGGAGATGCTTGCTATCTGGTGGATGCTTTCTGTCTGGGGAATGCTTGCTATCGGATTCTTGGATGGATGCTTGCTATTTGGGGGATGCTTGCTGTCTGGGGGATGCTTGCTGTCTGGGGGATGCTTGCTGTCTGGGGATGCTTGCTGTCTGGGGGATGCTTGCTATCTGGGTATGCTTGCTGTCTGGGGATGCTTGCTGTCTGGTGGATGCTTTCTGTCTGGGGATGCTTGCTGTCTGATAGATGCTTGCTTTCTTGGGGATGCTTGCTATCTGGGGGATGCTTGCTATCTGGGAGATGCTTGCTATCTGGTGGATGCTTTCTGTCTGGGGAATGCTTGCTATCGGATTCTTGGATGGATGCTTGCTATTTGGGGGATGCTTGCTGTCTGGGGGATGCTTGCTGTCTGGGGGATGCTTGCTATCTTGGGGATGCTTGCTATCTGGGGGATGCTTGCTGTCTGGAGGATGCTTGCTATCTGGGGGATGCTGTCTGGGGGATGCTTTCTGTCCAAGGGGTTCAATGGGAAACGGGAGTTGTTTAAGTTCCCCCCCCAAAGGGGGGCTACATGGCTAGTTTAAACTAATAGCAAAAGTTTTATAAGCAACCTATAAAAATTAAGCCGAAAAAGAAAGTTCCAGTCTTGGACTATTAAGTAAAATGGGTCCTATCATAATAGACTGATAGTTTATACTAATATTATCCCAGTTTGTTCAAGTTTCTAAATATACGCTCATATATTTAAATATATATGTATATAATTTAAATATATGCATCTATTTCTATTAAATTTGGTTTTAATTGTATTGTATCCAATTGTATCCATTTTTGGGATTTTGGCAGTCTAAACATAAGTTATAGTGAATGCAAGCCACAACCCCATATTCAATTCTGTGCGTAGCCATATATATTAACTTGGAGCCTTTTTCACAAAAAATTGCCTGGGTACTTTGCAAATCACACCAATGAGAGCCAACCCCCAAGGTACAGAGTGTACACGTCTGACAATTAAAAAGTCAAAACCAATGTACACCCTGTATGAGCATACAGTATTGGCGTGCTTGTATGTGCTCAGGACTGAGTAGAATGGGCTGAATTGCCTCAGTGCTGGGTGAGAGACAATTTCGCCAAAGTTTTTGGCACCAGGATGCCCGCGGTCCCACTGCAGTTATTATTCTATTTAATATATTTGTGATTATTAAATTCTTGTTAAAAACACTGTTCATGTTCCGCATTTGATCTCTTCAAATCACTGGCCCAAGTCATGTCTCTGGCCGCCGCGCTGCGCTCCCTCTCTCTGCGTCAAGCTGCCCCCATTGCCAGCCTGTGCCCTCGCCTGCAGATCCAGCACCGGCAGCAGAGGCGCCACCTGTCCTCGCCGGCGCCCCAGCAGCTGCAGCCAGCTGGCATCGATGGCGGACCAGCCGCCACTCAGTCCTCGCCAGCTGTTCGCGACTTGGCCCAGCGAATCTGCCAGCTGAGCCTCCTGGAGGTTGCCGAGCTCAGCCGCCAGCTGCAGTCGGATCTGGGCGTCTCGGCCCAGCCGCCCCTGCCTGCCGAAGCCTTGAAGGCTCTCGTTGGCGGGGCTGCCGAGGCTGCATCAGCCGACGCGGCTGCTGATGCCGGCGCCGGAGCCGCGGTGAAGACTGCATTCAATTTGAAACTGGTGAAATTCGACGCCGCCAAGAAGGTGGCCCTCATCAAGGAGTTGAAGTCGCGCAATCCGTCGCTGAATTTGGTGCAGACTAAAAAACTGGTGGAATCGGCGCCCGCTGTGGTAGTGAACGACCTCACTAAGGACGAGGCCGAGGCGATGAAGTCCGCCCTGGAACAAATCGGAGCCACCATAGAGATTGAGTGACACTTCGGACTGGTTTCACTGTCTGCGATGCTTGTTTAAATCTGCTTTCAGTTGACACCCAGCCAGCAGCCTTGTTGTAGCTAAGGGAGGTTCCTGGCTTTTTGCTAATTGAAGGTTAAATAATTATAGTTAATTTAGTCAAAATAGGTGAACTCAAGCTTGTAAGACCCAACTTTGTACGTAGTTGTTTCGATCCTTTGTTGCGTATTTTCAATTCTGCAGCTTCATCAGTTCGCGCATATTTGCTCTTCTTTGATAGTTAAATAAAATCAAATATTGGGCAACAATGTGCACTGCCAGATGCGTTTATTTCCCGATGATGAAGCGAAGAATTTTATTCAGTGTGTTGTGTAATGACCGGACTCGTTATTTTGCGCTACAACCTGCACTGGCGAATTAGTCGGTTTGAACTACTTATAGTAGCTTATGAACTACGAATAAGGAACTTCGAAGGATGCGGTTTTCATGACTTGATTGTTGATTCGTGCTCGTAAGGGCCCGAATCCAATGCAGGGGTGTGTGCACTTGTCTGTCCAAAGTTTTGTGTCGAACTGACTGCTCTTTGTCAGAAAGTCTGGGACTAGGCCCTATACAGCCCAAACGTCTGGTCTTCGATACTATAGTGCTTACATTCCGAATTCATGTACTTTTATAGTCTTGTCACATTCTATCGCCTTAACCATAGCAGCTCAACGGTAAACGCGTCACGACCCCGGGTTCGATTCCGTGCGCGGTGGCCACAGTCATTTGGGGCTTGTGCTCGACACTTGACTTGAGATTCAAATCCCAACCCCCCCCCCCCAAGGCCAAGGAACAGAGATCAGTGCAGAGTTGCCTCGTGGTTGTGTGAACATGTCGCCAATAAAGGCGTTGCGGTCAGGGCGCCCACAGTCGTGCAGTTATTTAGTCTCCTAAACGTATTATTGTCACCTGAGCGACATCCAATACAATACGACTTATACCAGGTGTTTTGGGATTTCAATAATATCCCATGCAATCGCTACTGCCTAACCTAGCAGTGTGTGTGTGTGTGTATGTGTGTGTAGTTTCGCGTGAAAATGAGACTTTTAGCGGGCGAGTTATGATGGACGTGCGGGCGGCAGCTGCTGGATGGACAGACCATCACAGACCGACTAATCGGGTAGGGGAGATGCGAGCCATCTGTGTGGAAGCTATTTTTAGTTTTTTACCTTCCAACTGCGTCTGGGTAGGTAATCCTCTCTTAATCCCCCAATTTCTTCCCGTTCTTCCCTCTCTCGCTCTCTCCTGTTCCTCCAGCTCGCGTGAGCCCTGGGGCCACATAAGCGGCAAAAAACTCCGTGCGGGATCTGCATCATAGGCAGAGGTTGATGTTATATTTAGTAAATTTTCGTATGCCTTCAATTGCCATTGCTGGTCAGCGATAATTCCCGGTGTGTAAGGGTCGTCGGGGACGGGGCTTTTGGAGTGAAGAGGAAGGGGAGAGAAGGCGCGGAGAGACCGGTGGGTTAAGCAATCGATTTGGGCAGTCAGAGGGGTAGTTAGGAGATTCCCGCCAAAGCACCGTTAAGGTAAGTAAAGAGGCGAGACGAATTGGTCTGGTCCCGCTCTTCATCGTGTAATCATCCCATGCTGCCCAGACTCCTCATCTGAACTGTTAGTTGCCTGGCTATAATCCGGCGTTATACTGTAGTAAGCTAAAGCTATTGTACGAATACTCGGTCACACTGTACGATGGGCAATAAACAGGTCGTTGGTTCGAGTCCCAGCTCTGCCGGGTTTCCAACGCGACGCAGTAGAAAATCTGTCCGGCCGGCGGACGCGCCGCCGCTCCGCTCGCCAGGGAAACAGCCAGCGCTCCCGACACCGCCGACGCCGCTTCTACCCCCGTCTACTGCGCCGCAGTCGCCACTCCCGCCTCCTGCAGTACATGTGTATTTACCTCCACCATTGAATCCGAACTCGTTAAGCGTCCGCAACGACGACTACCTCTTCCCGGACGCTGTCACTCCGGTTAAGGTGGACCGGCGTCTTGTCGACAATTACGACGTTCCTTACATTGACGATATTGGCGAATGCGACGAGCCTGAAGCCGAGTCCTGCTACTTCACCGAAGACCTGCGCTGGTCGCTTGTCATGCTGGACTCGGCGCCTCGGCTGGCGGAGGGCGAAGAATTTCCGGAGCTAGGTGAGCGTCTAGCGATTTGGTTTGGGTAGCGGCAGGGCCTTGAGTCAGGAGATACATGGTCCTGAGTCAATATATGAATTTTAAGTCATGAATTTAGGTCTGAATAAAGAAGCGCGTGTTTCTGAGTCACCAGATGTGGCTCTGAGTCACCAGATGTGGCTCTGAGTCACCAGATGTGGCTCTGAGTCACCAGATGTGGCTCTGAGTCACCAGATGTGGCTCTGAGTCACCAGATGTGGCTCTGAGTCACCAGGTGTGGATCTGAGTCACCAGATGTGGATCTGAGTCACCAGATGTGGATCTGAGTCACCAGATGTGGATCTGAGTCACCAGATGTGTCTCTGAGTCACCAGATGTGTCTCTGAGTCACCAGATGTGGCTCTGAGTCACCAGATGTGGCTCTGATTCAAGTGGATAAAATGCTTTGAGTTCCCTCTGTCAACATGCATTCTTCTGGAAAAATGTGCCAGTCAAGTAGTTCAAGCCAGAAACCGCTATTGACTCTCTTCGATCCGTCTCCAGTCGCCACGTACGACCCCGTGTCCAGCCTGGGTGCCGTCGGTTCCAAGCGTCACCGGCTGGGACTTTTGACGCGGCTGTTCCGCGGAAACAGACGAAGACGGCGTGGCCAGCATGGCGAGGCGTCGCGAGCATGAGAAACAGGAAAAAGAGCTGGAGAGCAGAATTCCTTTTTCTATTCTTAACTGTCACGCCTGGCCTGTCTCTCTTGGCCTCATAGCGTTCCAGGAAGCGCCGATGAAATGTGCAATCTTGTGCGGAATGTGATCGCACATGCGAATCGCAGACACTGGAACGACTAGATATGTCACTCGCAAAAGAAAGTGATAATCTACTTTATTTAGTAGCAAAATCAGCGTTTTATCTTATAATAGCTTTTAGCTCTTGAATCAGCAACAACGGCATCTGGCTTTCTACAAGCAGACCCACTAGATAGATTAGCATCGTTACCCCGTTTGAAGCTGCATCAGAATCCAGTGCGTGTGCATAGCGTGTGTGGCGCCCCAACCATAAACAGTTTGGCTTTCCTCTTTCCTGCTTGTGTCTGATTTTCACCTCTCTCCTTACTGATCTTTGATTGGATGAGCTACGTCGTAGATTGAGCCTACCTTATAGGCAGGGTTTCGTCCGTCTAACTTTGACCTCTCTCCTTACTGCTCTCTCATTGGCTGAGCTAGATTGGGCCTGTATAAGGTTCCCCTTCCCCCAGGCTGAGTTTTGCGTTTTTGTGTACACTGAGATAAATGCATGTTGTTCATTCTTAACCTTATATACCCGGAGGCCGCAAACCCCGAGGAAGAAAAGGAAATTTTAACTGCCATATTCAATTAAAATGACACTGTACAGATAAACTACTGAAAAAGATTAGACGCTCTAATTTTTCACAACTTTAATTGTGAGTGACATACTTCTAGTATCTAGTTCCTAGTCCCTAGTTCCTCTAGTATCTGTGCATGCAACCAGTTAATTGCAACTTGTCAATGTCTTATAGTTCGCTTTTTACTTCAATATACGAGTGCATTGTCAAATGTCATATACTTAAAAATCTTTAAGAAGAAACTCCAAAAACCCAGTTTTTTTCAAAGCTGGATGCCATTTAATTTAAGGTCGATATTTTCTGTAATTCTCATTTTATTTGAAGTATCAATAATTTCAAAAGTTATTGGGATTCTTGAGCTGTCAAGATCCAGTTCAATTGTAAAAGTTGAGTAATCTGTTAATGTGGAGTTTGCAGACTCCTGTGGGTCAGAGAGGCTTAGTAGGGTAAGATGCGCTGGCATCATGATTTTCAGTCTGGCACCCAGGAGGCCAAACAACACTGCAGCGATTCTTACGCCTTAAAGAACCCAGGTTCGCACTGGATACAGGTATAGCCATTGACAATAGGCAGTCAGAAGTTGCTTTTCACACCGGCAAATGCAGACCATAGACACCATCTTCCGGATTGGATAAGCGCCAGAGAAACTGTGTCTTTTTTAAAGCAACTTTTAAAGCCACAGACACTACATGATCGGCAGCTGACAGATGACGGGGCCAAATTTAGTTTGGCCTTGAATTTGGGGGTAAAAATTTTGCTCCGCAAAGTCCCCGTTTGTGCCGATCGGCTACTGAATACCCTTAGTTGTCTATGGTAAAACCTGCACGGAAAGTTTATTGAGGGGTTCAATAAGCGGTTTTGAGTGCTTTAATATCTAGGCCACGAGTGCTTCTCCAATTAGCTTCTCCATTCAGTCTATTTTTCAGTTCAGTCCCATAAAATCTACACATCAAATTCTGTCATTTTTCACTAGCTACTTTTGTTTGGTGTGGTGTGTTTATCAAAACTGCTGGCACTGTATAGCCTGGAGAATTAGTCTTCATGCCATAAAATCTGAGCGGTGGTAGTGGGCAGAATACTGACTGTACTGTACTTGACCACTGTACACTGGCTGCCTACTCTGTACTAAGCCACTCCTACCCCTAGCTTTACTCAGAGCTTGGGGCAGGCGTCCAAATATAGTATAAACAGTTAAGCAGACAGGGAGTCTTGTCTGGTTCTGCCATAAGCCCAGCAACTAAATCAGACAATCATGCAGCCATTCGCTTCCAGAACAGTCGACGGCATTCGCTACCGTCTGGTTGCTCCGTCGGACGCCGCCGCCTTGGAGGAGTTGGCGTTGAAAGAGTTCTGCGGCCGGATGCCGCTCTACCAGCAGGTAGGCGCCACCTCCCGGTCCGATGTGGAGCTCTCCATGGATTTTCTGCCCAAGCTGGCGCTGGCTGGCGAGTCTCTGGTGGCCGAGGACGCCGGCTCCGGCCAGCTGGTCGGCGCTCGGCTCTCCGCCGTTGAACGTCGCGACTCCTGGCCGCCGTCGAAGCATCCGCTGATGGTGGACGCCGAGCTGCAGGCCCGCTATCCAAAGGAGAGCATCGTGATGCGAGCCGCTGACGCCACGCTGACCGCGGCAAACTATTTCGGCGCCTATTCCGACGTGAGCGCCGCTATGGTGTCGCGCATGCTGGCCGTGCGCGAGTCCCACGGACGGCGCGGCATCGGGCGCCGTTTGCAGGAGTTCGCGCTCGAGCTGGCGCCAAGCATAGGCGCCCAATTGGTGGTCGGCCTGACGCAGAGCTATTATTCTCAGCGGATCTACGAGGATCTGCAGTTTGAGAGGGTCTACGCCGAGACCATCCCGGATTATGTCGATCCGGCCACTGGCGACAAACCGTTTGCCGGTCTGGCGGGCACAGTGCACCAGGAGGCTGTGGTCTTTGCCAAGCGGGTCTGACTGAGGCTATTCGTCTGGGTAGAGGTTTATCGAACTAGAGTCCTAAGTGCTGAGTCCCTTGATTCTAGGGTCAGAGACGCAGATTCTAGGGTCTGCGACGCGGATTCTAGGGTCTGAGTCACGGGTTCTAGGGTCTGAGACACGGATTCTAGGGTCTGAGTCACGGATTCTTGGGTCTGAGACGCAGATTCCAGGGTCTGAGTCACGGATTCTAGGGTCTGAGTCACGGATTCTAGGGTCTGAGACGCAGATTCTAGGGTCTGCGACGCGGAGTCTAGGGTCTGAGTCACGGATTCTAGGGTCTGAGACGCAGATTCTAGGGTCTGCGACGCGGAGTCTAGGGTCTGAGTCACGGATTCTAGGGTCTGAGTCACGGATTCTAGGATCTGAGACGCGGATTCTAGGGTCTGAGTCGCGGATTCTAGGGTCTGAGACGCAGATTCTAGGATCTGAGACGCAGATTCTGGGTCTGAGACACGGATTCTAGGGCCTGAGACGCGGATTCTAGGGTCTGAGTCGCGGATTCTAGGGTCTGAGACGCGGATTCTGGGTCTGAGACACGGATTCTAGGGCCTGAGACGCGGATTCTAGGATCAGATACACGGATTCTAGGGTCTGAGTCGCGGATTCTAGGGTCTGAGACGCAGATTCTAGGGTCTGAGACGCGGATTCTTGGGTCTGAGACGCAGATTCCAGGGTCTGAGACGCGGATTCTAGGGTCTGAGTCACGGATTCTAGGGTCTGAGTCACAGATTCTAGGGTCTGAGACGCGGATTCTGGGTCTGGGACACGGATTCTAGGGTCAGATACACGGATTCAAAGGTCTGAACAAGGAAAACTTGATAACTCAGGACCGGAAACGAGCCAATTCATGGCGAAAAAAGTATGAGGCTCGTTTAAAAGCATTGTTCTATGGCCCGTCCGTATGCGCATGCTTTCAGTTGCCAATGTATACTCGTATCATATTTGACTTTTTGATAGGCACTCAGAAGGCGGGTGCAGGGTCGGTTTTCTTAAATGTTGAATATTTTTATTACATTAAGTAACCGTCGTGAAAATACACAATGGGAAAGCTGTACATGCAGCACATGTATAAGGAAACTCGAGAAAAATTTACGATTCTTTCTTCATCTGAACTACAAACAGAGAAGAAAATAACAGTCACAGAACGGGACAAGAGCTGACTATGATAAATAGTGAAGTGTTTGCTCCAGGTTCGCTCACTGTCCACTCAGCTTCAGTATTTTTCTATCGTGCACTTTATCCGGTGAAGGAGCGCTCTTTGCTCCTCGTTGAACATAACCCTTGAAGAAACAGTTGGTGAGGCGCACGCAGCATCCCAGAACATCTGCTTCAGGGAAGTAAAACTCGCCAACGGCAGCAAACAATTTGCGCACTCGCAAAGCACATGACGGTGATCGCAGCGAAATGAAGCATCCGAAATAGAGGCAAGCAAAATTGAACAGCCACTTTGGCGGGTGCTTCAACTTTCCCCGGGAAATCATTTCAGTGAATTCACCGAGTGGGGTGTTTAAATTTTCGGCAGGATCATCACCGGCAATTTTCTCCTTTAACGTTATGTAGCCTGAAATGTTATTATTATGCCTCAGTTGTCCTTCGCCTCAGCAATCGTTATTTCCATCCAAGTTTAAGTAACACAAATGCATGCCTTACCTGCAATATAATAAACAGATGCCTTTTCGGCCATTGATAGGCTCTCAGCTTTGACGTAGCAGTCATCGAGCGTCGAAAGTTCTTCGTCTGAAAGGGGCGTGTCGCAGCAAAGTCCTTTGTTGTGCACGAATCCATCCAGCTCTAACACTGTGTAGAGTTTCATTCGTCGGAGTCGAGCGCTGAGAAGAACTTGCTCTACTGAGATAAAGTAATTGCCTCCGCTCATTTGGCGATAAACACCAAATTCTGCTTCCAGAGGATCACTTTGCAACTCCGCTATGAGAATGTACGTTGCACCAGATTCGCAGAGCAGTCGTTCGCATAGTTCTATGATTGCATGAATAGTGTAAGCTAATGACCTCTTCGTCTCTGACGTCAGAGATTGGTGTCTTGTTCTTCCCTTTCCACTGCGCATCTCCTCAATCGATTCGCAAAGCGCGCGCAGGAACTTGATGTTTGGATCTTGAACTGAATAGACAGCCCGTCTGTCTGGGTCATTAAGTCTAACATGAAGATGCGGGTTCTTGCAGTTCACAATTTTCCAGAATTTCGAAATAACGTCAATGAATGCAGCTGTTCCATTCTTCCCGTCGCATTTTAGGGCGGCAGCAACGTTGTCGCAGAAAACTTGAAGAGCTAAATTGACTTTAGTCTTTTGGACATTTGTTGGGAAACACGCTTCGTATGTAATGCCTGTACGCTTAACAATGTGATCTGCTTCAGATTTATACAGTTCTACAATATCTGACCACTTAGCCGTGACGACTGTTGTAGACTTGGGCAAACGAATGGTTAGCATTCCATCAGACTCAGACTGCCAATTGTTCCGAATTGACTTCAAAAGGTGTACAACATCATGGAGCAAAAAGAAAGTAGACTCCTGTGATTCAGATTTGCCGATCCAAGGTTTTGTCTGTTGAGCAGCAAACATCGAGAAGCACTTTCTGTTTGTGGGATGGTTGTCACACACAAGCGCTACAACGAGGCCTCCATGTTGATTGACGAGTTGAATGCACTTTCGAAGCTGATGGTACAAAAAGTCGGCGGAAAGAAGAAAAATCGGTATCAGCCTTAGAACAAATGGCTTACCGCCGAACAATGGCTTCAACATTATTGCGAGCACTGTTCGAGCAGTTTTGTTATGATTGTCTGACGCTTGGCCGAGCAGATGTTGGCACCGATAGCGAATCGATGGCTGGACATACATTTCATCGAAAATCAACACACAAGACTTCTGCTGCGGTTTCAGTTTGGCAAATGTGACCTTTACGATCTCGTGTGCATCTTTTCAGTGCCAATCTCTCCTAGACCAGCCAACTGAGTGCGTAATGTGCGTTGGTGGGGCAAAGGAAGGAGCGTCTGTGCATGCGCGTATGCAGAACTGCTAATCAGGTAAAGCAAAGCAGATTGGCGCATAGTGGCAATGTCGTATCGTCGATTGTTTGGGTGCGTTGTGGCGAACTCGAGTAGCTTCAGGATGAATGTAACCGATGTGTCCGGTACAACTCCATCGTGGTTAAAGGCAATAGAAAGGTTCTTAGATAATGCCCTCACCTCAGTTTCGACGTCCACTGTAGAGTTTTTACAACGATTTATGATAGCTTCAAGTTGCGACCAATACTTTAATGTTGGTTGAAATCCAAGCAGATCTCGAACCGCAACTGGTGAGTGTAACCGAAAGCATCGCACGGAATAGTTTGGTGAAACGAAAACTCGCAGAACCATTTCGGCATTGGCGCTTAACGAGAAGATAAACACCTCCTCTTGAACAATGGTAACAATAAGCTGATGTGCTTTGATGACGTCTGAACAGTGGATGGATGCTCGGAATTCAGTCCACGATGGCAGCGTGTCACGCTCTCGAAATTCTACTAGTTCATCTTGGAAAAGGCATCGTTCGGACAGCAGCACGCCCCTTCCCTCAGCCTGTCGACTGGCACGCACTGCAATATCCAAGCACGCATCTTAGTGTTTCGTTTCGACCCTATTTGATGGAGTGCAAATACGCTCGAATATTTGAATTAAAGCAGTAGAACTTCACAAACCTTGTGTTTGAACGAGGCAGGACTGCGGGACTCCGTCGAAAACTGATGGTGGATGTAGCGGCCTTTCCTTTCTTCCCTTTTTTATCATTGGTGCATCTTGAGGCCAGTGCTTAGCACACACGCCCATGTAGTCTGTCACGGTCTAAACAACAACAAAATTGTCAATGAATTCATGTAGCCAGGCTAAATCTGATTCACAAAGCACATTTGAAGAAAGTCTTACCGTCAGTTGATTAGGCAGTGACAGCCGCCAAGCCTCTCGTTCAGTTGCATCCTTAGGAAACGAAAATACTGCAACATTCCGATCACGGTTACTATTATAGTTTGCACAACAGAAAATGACGCTGCATTTTCTCGGCATGATATTTATTTTCAGCGAGAATAAAAGTTCTCTCTCTCAATTGCAAGTGCATGCGAAGAACTCAATTTTAAGCTCAGATTTCTTCGCTTTCGCAGCTTTGGATGGGCCATAGAACAATGGGAGATTATACATACGGTACTATCGTTAAACAATAAGCAAAGATCACTCGTGGCTACGCTTAGTACCGTAGTATAGACTTATTGGCACTATCGTTTAGCATACTCGACTAGAAGCATTGTTTAACGCTGAAGCGTTGTTTAACGATGTCTCAGAGAATCAGAAACGTCCTAGACTGCGCAGGTTTTGGCCATAGACATCGACAACGACAATGACATCGACACTCTATTCCTAATGTTTTTCATGCATTGAACGTTTAGTACGAGCGTACAATACATATAAAATAAATTGTCTATGGCAAAATTTTCAATCATCGTTAAACAATCAATCTTTGACTGAAGCGTTGTTAGTATGGTAAACCATAGTAACTATGCTTTTAAACGAGCCTCATACTTTTTTCGCCATGAATTGGCTCGTTTCCGGTCCTGAGTTATCAAGTTGTCCTTGGGTCTGAATCACGGATTCAAAGGTCTGAGACATAGATTCTAGGGTCTGAACGCGGATTCTAGGGTCTGAGACGCGGATTCTGGGTCTGAGACACGGATTCTAGGGTCTGAGACGCGGATTCTAGGGTCTGAGACGCGGATTCTGGGTCTGAGACACGGATTCTGGGTCTGAGACACGGATTCTAGGGTCTGAGACGCGGATTCTAGGGTCTGAAACGCGGATTCTAGGGTCTGAGACACGGATTCTGGGTCTGAGTCACGGATTCTAGGGTCTGAGACGCAGATTCTAGGGTCTGAGACACGGATTCTGGTCTGAGTCACGGATTCTAGGGTCTGAGACGCGGATTCTAGGGTCTGAGACGCGGATTCTGGGTCTGAGTCACGGATTCTAGGGTCTGAGACGCGGATTCTAGGGTCTGAGACGCAGATTCTAGGGTCTGAGACACGGATTCTAGGGTCTGAGACGCAGATTCTAGGGTCTGAGACACGGATTCTAGGGTCTGAGACGCGGATTCTAGGGTCTGAGACACGGATTCTAGGGTCTGAGACGCAGATTCTAGGGTCTGAGACGCGGATTCTGGGTCTGAGACACGGATTCTAGGGTCTGAGACGCGGATTCTAGGGTCTGAGACACGGATTCTAGGGTCTGAGACGCGGATTCTAGGGTCTGAGACACGGATTCTAGGGTCTGAGACGCGGATTCTAGGGTCAGATACACGGATTCAAAGGTCTGAATCACGGATTCTAGGGTCTGAGGGAAGGATTAACAAAAGTAATCAAAATATTTTAGATTCATACCAAATATCGACGAATTAAGCCGCAATATCACTGTGAGTAGCTATTTATGGTTTTATTTACTTTTTGTTGATCCTTAATTTGTCATCCAATTCATTTAACTGAAACAATACACTCGCATGTTATTGCACTAAATAAAAGAGATTGGTGCATAATTGCTTCCTGTAAATGCTAAGAAACATTCCGTTTTCTTCTTCCTCGTATTTTCCTCCCTACATCTCTTTCTTCTACATTTCCCTCTATCTCGATCTTCTCTCTCTTTCTCTTTCTCTCTTCTCTCCCTTAATCCATTCTTCCTACCTACAATTTCCCTTCCTCCTTACTCTCTCCTTCTTTCCTCTCTTACTCCCTACATCTCTCCCCTCTCTACATCTCTCCCTCCCTACGTCTCTTCCCTCACTAGATATCTTACTCCCTAAATCTCCCCTCCTTATACCTTCTCTCACACTTCTCCCTCCCTACGTCTCTTCCTCCTTTAAATCTCTTAATTCTCTACATCCTCAGTACATGCATATCTCGCCCTTCACCCGGAATACATTGCATGCCATACGGTAACAGCAGGGTTTTCTGTGGAGCAAACAAAACAGCCTGTCTATTAATAGAGCACTTTGTGAAAGTTAACTTCTTAACACGCCTGCAGCATTGTTGGGTCATGCAATTTTTCTGGCATTCTGCAATCCCAGGCAATGTCTGCTCTGAAAGGCTGGCACTAAAAAGGGAACAATAAAAGGGAGAGAAAGAAATCAAGAGATGGAGACGGCAGGAAACTGGGAAGAGGGGGAAAGAGATGTACATGAAATCTGTGTCGGTAGTGGCTGGCATCAGGAGATTAGAAGGACATTTGCGAGAGTAGCCCTCGTTCCAGACAACTTTTTGATGCTGGCTCCTTTCCGATCCAGGTGTTCTGCACCCTCTTGAAGTCCTTGAATTGAAGGACGGACAATGGCAGCACAAAACTGATTATAATTTGATCTTTTAAGGTGAAAAATTGCTTTTTGAAGTGGGCCCGTGCGAATGTACTAGAATTGCATTAGCGAGATGGAGAATCTGCATTTTAAGCATTTAATGACGC